>MPNW01000036.1:187735-244103 GCA_011800805.1 Hirudo medicinalis
ATTTTGATTTTTTTATTATTTGCCTATTTTGATAATGTCCCGTTAAATAAATTGAACAAGGGGCACTTTTCTACTATTTTTTAGGGGTTTGGCAAAACTACTTGGTTTTATCAATCGACAATTATGATGCGCTAAATTTAATTCTAGGCATCAAATTTGGAGTATCGTTGAATCTAGCCGTTTGGGATTTAGGTCGTCGAGAGATAACGCAATCTATGGAACGTTTTAAAACCTCGTGTTATTTTTGTTAAGTTTAAATAAAGCACACATTTAGAATAAGCAATAAAAGTTCGCGTGAAATGCATTTTTTGTGTTATTTATCACTTCTCTCACCCTCATGATTCATAAGTTAAACCATTTTAATTTCAAGGTATTTTAATACATTTTTTCTAAAGTTAAAATTTTTTAGGTTTTACAAAAAATATATTGCATAATTTTAACAAAATCTGTAAATAACTTTTACATCTTGATAAAATGTTTGTTGTGGTTTCGGCGGTAGGTAATGTTATTGGTCTCATTGCTTGTCTTTTCTGCACAATTTCTTCAAGAGGAATAATTTTATTCCACGAATGGCGGATTATGAAGTCTGTTTTTCTTTTTCTTTTGAGCTTGTTTAGTTTTTCTGCTTGTAAAATTGTTCGTCAGTTGCTGAATTGGATGTTTATATTGAATATGCAGCAAAGCATAAAGGAAAAGTCTAAGAAAAGACTTCTCTTGATGGGTAAGGATAGAAAATCTAAGTCGCGGGTAGCCATGAAGTTTAGATTTAGTAATGACAGGGCCTTGGTGAGATTCTTGAATGTTTTTTAAATGCGTGCTTTTAAATTTTCAAGTTAGATTTAATGGTTTTTTATTGCTACTCTAGGATAAAGTCAATGATGTACAACAAGAGCAAAACAAAATATCCAAGGATTTGATAACCACCACAAACAATTTTGAAAATGTTGAAGAGACTGGAGTTGATGTTAAAGGTTGTATAGATGATCTTCAACAAATCGCTGTGGCAAAGAAATCTATTATCCAGAGTGATGCCTCGCCAAATTTTGATGAGAATATTTGTGATTTGAATGATTCATTTCTCATACCCTTTCACAGAACAGAAGATTACCTTATTGGTCAGAAAGAACCAATTGGGTTGCTTTCTTCAATTTGCAGTGCCTTACGAACATCCAATCGAACACCAATAAATCAATCAGGATCATCAGTCTGTAAAAGTTCTATTCAGCTGCTAAACATAACCGATTCAGAAAACATTTCCTTGAAATCATTTAGTGGAGTTACTCAAGAAGCATCATCAACATTTACTTTTTGTAGCTCACCGAAAAGATCAGAATCACCCAGTTATGATCCTTCACTCACGAGCAAGGACCTCGCATCGCACTCTGAATTTTACAACATCATTGACGACAATAACGATAGCAAAGTAGCTCGTGATGATAACTCTACGATAACTGAGCTCAATAAATCTCACTTACAAGTAAATAAGCAGCTTCAAGGTGATGATGATGATGATGATGATGATGATGTTGACACTGATGAAGAAGGAGAGTCAGGTCAAGACCAAAGTGAAGCTGATGTACAGAGCATTTCAACTGTGGTAGAGTTGATGGATGCTCTTAGTGACAATCTGGATTTTGAAGACATTGCAGTTTCTATTCTGGAAGAAAATAATGCCGATGATATTCTTGATAACGATGCTTGCAAGAACAAGGATGATGGTAGTGTCGACGAAGTTTTTGATGATAGCAACAATAACAGCACTGTTGATGGGAGCCAAAGTCAGCTCAAAAATTGTTTAAGAGGGCCATTTCTGTCCAATGAGTGTGTAAATTGTCCTAATCCCTGCTCAGAAAATGTTTCACAGATCTCCAGAAAGATTAAAAGTTCCATCTTGATGTCCGACATTGCAGTAGTCGATGCAAAGAATAATGCCGACTACAGAATACGCTCGGATAGCAAGATTTTAGAGGAGAAAGAAAAAGAGAGCTGTGGTCTTAACCATTTACTTGAAATTTATAAACCTGAAGTGATGATATTACCTCAGATTCCTATGCTGAAGATGCCAGAAAACAATCAAAGCAGAATCAAATCTAAAGTTGACCAATCCATCCAGACAGACGAATCACTGTCCGGTCTTCCCACAGGTCCGTCGGACTTTTGTGCTGCAACGACCCAGTCCAAAGATCATTCTCCATCACAATCTGACAGAGAATCGGTGGACATCAAAGGAGGCAAAGAAAGTAGGTCCCAAGGGGGAGATTTCATTGGTCAGCCCAGAGATATGTTGGAATACAGCAAAGAAGCACAACAACTTGGAAGGTCCTTTAAAAAACTTGATAGTACTTTGCTCCAATGCCAATCAGATTCCCAATCTTTCAGAAAAGATTCTAGGATCGTTAATAGTCTGGACTTCGGTCGATCGACACCATTAACGACAGAAACTATGCGACCATTTTCACAGCTTGATTTGCCCAATCAAGAAGAATTGAACAGATGGAGGCTCAAGGAATTGAATGAGTTAGAGAAAAAGAGGCAGGAAATAATGGACATGTGTCCAAGGAACACTGAACTCTTGTACCTCAGACAGAAGGAGAAGGATTTGAAAAATCGACTCAAAAAAGTTGTTCAGAGAAGGAAAGCCCTTGAAAACTTGAAAGCATCCGACACGAAGCTAGAGCTCACGGATGCCTCGTCTCTCGACGGTCTTGGGAACTCACTTCGGTCTCAGGGCCGCAGCGACGACAAGTCCGATCTTTCGTCTCGGCACGAACGTTCCTCGCCGTCCAAATCGCTTGTTAATTCGAACGGCAATAACAGAAACTTTCCTTTTTTGAATTGTTTTGATTACCCCAAATCTCATGATCAAAAGTCTTGCACCAGTGGAGACTCCTTTTGCTTCCCTTCAACAGAACTTCGACGGTCAGAATGTTCGGAAAGCGACGAATCGACGTCGAACGACGTCGAATTAACAGCTCGGCTTGCGTCGATCGAGATTTCGACCTCGTCGCCAAGTCCATCCGAGCCAAAAAGAAAAGTCGGTGGTTCCTTATTGTTAACAATTACTAACAACATTACTCGAATGATTAAAGATTTAGTAAACGTTTAAACATTTATCTGCTTAAAAGATGCATTATTAAGTGTTTTACATCATGCAGTCGCACTTATTTGCATTAATTCAAATTGAATTGTTGTTCAATTGATGTTCTTGAACAAAATGTTACAACTCCAAAAGTTCAAATTGCTTTTTAGTAGCTTTGAAAAAATCTCTTTGATAATTTTTTGATCTGGAAGGCGGCCTTCGACAAGCTGTGTCTGTTGCTCGGTCCTGTCGTCAAGGGATACATCGTCCGGAGACTGTTCAAATGCCACAAAGTCAAAGAGATCATCAAGAACCTCATGGTGAGTGAAGTCAGTGCTTCGTGTTAAATGAATTTCTCGAAATCTTTTTGTTTTCATTCGATCCAGTTGTGAAAAATAAATAATAAAATTTTTACATTTTTTTAAAACATCAATCACAAGAGATAATTTTTAGAGAGTTTTCATGAATTGTGCTGGCTTTATGTGGATAACAGGACATTGCCAAAGAAGTGATAGCTGTGCTTCCAGTCATAAATTCACAGGAATGCAGCAGTAAAGATCGAAAGTTTTTCGAACTTCTCGATAAACAGGTGAGGTCTGCTTTTGCAGACGTCAGTTGTTCTCCAATGTAGTCAGGATGTTTTGTTATTTCATTATAGAACAGTGATGGATTCAGTTATACAGTTATTCAGTTAACAACAAAATAGTTGCTTGGAAACATATTGATTAATTAGTCGATCAAGTCCATCATGTGACTTGATGACAGTTTTGGAATAATTTCCTTCATTGAGATTGATTTTTGTGCTCATGTGTTGACAAGTTGAAAAGCTAAGATTTAAATCATTTTCCAGTTATCATCAAACTTCAATGAACTGCAGCAGATATTCATTGGACCTTCGAGGGAGCGCATGGAAATTTTGGCCAATCAGAGGGCAATCGAACGAAAAAAAATATTCAAGGTTTTAGGAAAAGTTTAATTTATTTATGCAGGTGAAAATGCCTCAGAAAGCCGCGTCGAGATAAAGACTTGATTTCAAATTGACATCTTTTCATGCATAATTCTGCACAAAATCGTCAATGCATTGGATTCATAAAAATTGGCAAACCACAAATCTCTTGCTTTTTGCCTTTTTTGCACATAATTTTTTAATAAATCTGTTGAATCTCAGAAAACACCTCCAAAGGAGAAAAAACTGAGTTATGCCACAAAGAAAACAATTGAAAGAAAGAAGAAATTTGAGTTTGTGATGCTATTTTGCTGTATGAGTTAATAGCATGAATTGCCTTGTGCTGTTATTTTTATTATTATTGATAGTACTTTTAATCATTGCTATTTTCTTATTGCATAATGTCATCATCAATGGATTGAATTTTTTACAGAGAACTAAATTCGAATGCACCGCCTGCATCCCGGTCTTCAATTGATGCCCCGTCAACATGCCGATCGGATGGTAGCATCTCACTGAATGCAGTTCCTCCACTCTTCGTTGTCCGGTCAGCTTCTAGTTACCAAATTGAAAATTCAAAAGGATTTGTCCACAAAGCTCATTCCAGCAGCCAATCAGCGGGCAAAAACGCTAAATGTTCAGGACATACCCTAAGGTTTATTTTGGATTCTTGAGATTGGCTGATATTTTTTCTTGAAAAAAGAATTGCTAAATAGGTTTCATATAATTTATTCCTAATGTTGTTTAACTACAAAATCTGAAAATTTTCGTAATTTCTTTTTCCAGGTCAAAGTTTTCAAGCACTTCCAAAAAGCCAGCTTTATCTAAAAACAACCAAAGTAAAATACCTCACATTACATCTTTTTTGCTTAAAAATATTACCCATTATTCAGGAATATCCATCATTACAAAAATTAACTATAAGGCTGATAATTAGTATGGTAATGTCTTTTCAGTGCATTTGGACAGTTTGAGGTCAAACCCCACAGGATTCAAGCACAGACCCTTTCCAAATGGCAAGGGTTGAAAAAACTTGGTTTTTGTAACAGTATTTATTTTCTATTGTGTAATTAATTGACATGTTTTTACTCACGTTGCAATAAAAATGTTTTTTGTGAGTTTGCTGGGTTTTCCAAACTTGGAAAGAATTGTGCGAAAAACTCGAAATTTTAATTTTTGAGTGTTACGTACCTATTAATTATTCCAGAAAGCTTGGAAATTTTGCGGAGGAAATATCGAATTGTGGGGATATTTGTTCTCAAAGCTTTAAAAGATTTGCTAGTAAACGACTTGGTCGATGCTAAAGAATTTTTTATTGAAGTGATTAGATTAGGTTAGCTGGTAGAAGCGCACGACGAAGTTATGATATTATATTAATGGGTGGTTAATTGTTCTCACTGCAAATTCGTGATCTTTTTTGTCATGTGTTTTAATGCTAAACAATAAGGGGCTTAGCGGCTTAATCTGTTGAAATACAACGGAACAAAATTAATTACTTTGTTCAATCCAAGTGAGTAAAGGCTTTGGTTGGCTTTATGAACGAATTTACTTGAATAAAAGCAATTTCTATTCAAATTAATAATTTCCGCCTGACAGGAAATACTTTTAATGCAAAATGGAAAACTTCTTTGGCGGAATAGGAATCCGTTGCTTGCATATTGAGGCTAATAGTCAAGAGCATGCACATTGAAACCCTAACCCTAACCATATGCCTTAACTTATAATTTCAGTTTAAAACTTATTGTTATCAAGCAAAACACCATGGATTCGATACATGAAAAACATTTTCATGCAATATTTTATTTAGCATATTAAGAGTTAGTGCCTCAACAAAGAAAAGATGTCTTCAGGCAATGCTGCTGGTCCCTCCAATGGGCCAGGTTCAAATGCCAATCTGACCAGCCAGACATCTTCCTTGAGCAGCAATCCTCAAGTGAATGAGGTGACACATGCACAATTTATAAAAATTGTTGCGTGTTATAAAATTTTAAAGTTTTACTCATAAATTACTTATATATTATGAATAGTTGAGACCTCTTACATAATAATGATAGAATAGTACTTGGCTAAGGTTAAAAATTGATTGCATTCATTGTGCATTGCAAATGTAATTATTTCTATTATTCAGAATATTCTGCCAATGCCTCTGGAAGTAATTAATTCCTGAGCTATTTAATTTTATTACAGTCTAGTTTTGCAGGCTTTCTGAATGTCATTATTAGGGTTAGGGTTAATAATAATAATATTATTGTTATTTATATTAATAATATTATTAGTGAGAATATTAATAATATTGATAATAATAGTAATAATATTTTAGTAAATTAGTGTAATATTATTATATTATATTTATATATATAAATATTATTATTATTATTATTATATCTAAAACAATGTTAATAATTATTATAATTAATGTTATTATTATTATTATTAACAAACATATTTCATGCGCTATTATTTCTCTGAAAGAGAAAATAATTGTTGATCAGTTTTATCACTTGATCCTTGAAATTACAAACAGTGAAATTACTGCCAATTTTAAAAGAAAGCGATCTTGCGTAACTTTCATCTTGTCTAATTACCGCAGGTGGTCGGTTTCGTGTCGCACGATTGGCTACTTTTATGTCTTTGTTTTGCCTGACAGATTATTAACAACGTGCCTCGTGTGATCCTAGGCATTTTGTAAATATTGAGATTATGTTCGTGGTGTTATTATTAGTTGTCATCTTTAGTGTTAGTTTTCTGTCCGTATGCGCTGCTCGCATTATGTGTTTACATTTAATATGGCATAAGCCATGTTAAACGTTGATATTGTGTAAAAATATTCCTTTCAGTCAGATTTAAGTTTTATAAAATGTCGATGATTTACAAGATAAGTTTAATTATTACATGCTTAAATAATGATTTATTATTTATTTTTTATTACATTACCTGTTTATTTTGATGCCATATTTATTTATTTGAGATTGCACACGTGATTTTCTTTTCTTTTCAAAGTTATATAATAAATAAATAGTATAATAATTTAAAGTTTTTGAACTCTCAACAGCACGCTCCTGAACTAACATTCAACTTCAGGAACAGAAGATTCCAGAAGATGAACATGTTCTGGGCAACCATTGTCCTCATGCTCCTCTATGTAGGAATTTGTTCTCATATTGATGGTCAGATATAAGTTTATGAAGGTGACGGTGATGACGACGGCGACGATGATGACATTTTATTATAAATTCTTTAGAAACATTTCATTGTTTTGTCAATGCCTGTGCTGAAAAGTTACTAAGTGAGAATTAATATTTTCATTTCAGAAGTTCTAACAACAACGTAATTAGATGTTTCTGCCGTTATTACTGCAATCATGTTTGCATCTGTTATTTTTGCGACCATCGTTCGTTCATCGCTGCCATCATGACTATCGGTGCTTCATTCATCCCCAATCCCTTCGTGCAAACTCCAACAGGTGGTGTTCTTGGCCCTCTCGTTGCCTTTGCATTGGTACTGCGTCAACCAGAATTGTGCCCCGTCTCCGTTCTCCATAGTCGTTTACTCCAACACTGCCATGTGGTTCGTCACCGTGGTGATGACGTTCCTGGTGCACCTGGAATTCAAGAAGATCAGAAGGAGGGGCTATGCTAATTTCTACAAGAACAACCACAAGTTGGTCTCGGACCCCTTCGTCATTTTTTCCATCGGTGGGCTGCTTTTGGTGTTAAAGACAATTTAAGCTAATGATATTAGTGATGCCTAAAAAGTATCGTGATGACTTCAACGATGTAAGGAATTCAATGCTAGGAAGTCTTTGGTTCATTCAAATTCAATTGCAAAATAAATAACACTTATTTAGTTATTATAAATATAATTCAAAATCAACCATATTTTAAATGTTGCCATTATTGTTACCATCCTAACCCTAATCCTGGCATGAAAGTTAGCTCAGAAGGTTGCACTCCCTCAAATGACTATAAAAGCAACAGTCGTTGTGTGTCGCATTCGCAACCCGGCTTTCACGACGACAGTGTGCTCCTGGAATGGTCTTAAGAGCTCCTGGTGTTTCCTTTTTGGCACTATATAAACACACCTATTGATACTGTTATCCTCATTATTTGTTCACCGTGATTTCATCCTCCGTCATAAACAACAGGAAATGCCGTCCTGCTGGTGTACACCTGGATATTGTATGACTTGGATGTCTTTATTAAACCCTGCTCCCCCACGGACTCTACCACCAGAATGACGGACAATAATTTTGACAAGGCTGGATATTTTGTAGGATTCCAGGTTGTTGTTGCATTAGAGATAATCATCTCTTTTGCATTCCTCATCTTACTAACTGGTGAGTGGTAGTTGGCTTGAATTTATTAACTTCTCGTCACGACCCGGTTTTACTCTCGACTACCAGCTCGGATCATCAAGTTTAACGGTCTGGCACAACCCCCTGATGCCATAAACGACCGCATCCTATCTCGCTCTATTGAACCAAGATCCATCGTTGGATACAAGTCAGTGGATTGTCTTTTAAAGTCTGCGGATGATTACGGCAATGTCTGTAACCATCGCCATTGTCAATATCATTCTTGTTTTGTTTTTATGTTTGTCTTATTGTAAGATGTTCTTGTTGATTAATTGTTGAGAGTTTTATTAACTGGTTTTATCATAGAGATTGATGGGAATAACTTTTATAATTTCCTCAAGTGAAACAAATAGCAACCAGGACCTGGTGATTGATCGACAGATTGACAACATAAACTTTCTCAAGCGAAGGTGTCGCCTCCTTTATGGTTCCATCAAGAAACTCCTTTCCTCTTTTCCTCCCGATCAGCGCAAGCAAGGCGAAGAGATACTCCGACAGTATCTGGACGAACACAGAGACGACGACGACGACAACGTTGGAGACGTGGCTGATATCAATCAGTACTTGGGCACTGGCACAGTACCTCAGGATAGAGATGATGTTCCTCTCATCAGAGCATGAAAGATTTGACATTAATTTTCAAATTAAATCTTGATCTAACGACCAAATATACATTTATGTAGAGAAAAATAGCCTTTAAATGGATGCCTATTCAATCGAGGTTGATAAGAGAATTTTTTTTCATGAATTTTTACTCCACTCGCTTTTTGTTTTTAAATGAGGATCAACTTGTGTCAGTTTTCTCTATCATGTAATTATGAGAATTTGTGGAAGTAACTGTTATCATACTGAAGGTACTGAAACATTCCAAGCTTTGGGGAAGTTTTAAATGAGAAGCATAACTTGCTTTCAATAACTTCCAAAACTCTAATCATTTGCAGTTTGAATTATTAATTTCTAAAGACTGTTGTTAGCTTTGAATGGTCACCAAACCATTTTTGTTTTCTGAATGTTTTCAGTTCAAATAAAATTGATTACTTTTGAGTTACTTGTAACGCAGCAGCTTAGCTTAAACAAAGTAAACTCTGGAATTATGGCTCGGATTGTGGTTGGCTCAGGGCTTGGTAGCAACTGAGATGAAGTTGTCAATCACTTTTTGTAGGCGTGGTCATGTTGATGTTTTAATGTCATAAAAAAAAGAAACTACATTTCTCTAATGCCGCCGCTACTGTCGAGAGTTCTGGCGATCTTTGTGTTATCCTTACAGCGATATTTCAAACGTAGGCTGTTGTGGATTTTATCTGAATTTCAAGTTAGTGCACATCTTAGCTTTGTTTGATTAATTTGAATGCCAATTCAAATCACAGAACGGGCTAGATTACTTAATAGCTTGGAGTTTCTATCATGAAGGTTGTAAAATATAAAAATAATTTTGCAAAACTTATTATATAGAATCAATTATAATCAAATTATTTAACAATTACCTTACTATTTTATGCATTTTTATTAGTTCATCTAGGCACTTTTAGAGATAGTCGAGTGAGTGAGTGTAGGAAAACAAATTCTGCTGAAAACATGGCGATGCAGTCGGTCAATAATGGCTCCAACTCCTCAGGGGCTCAAGTTAAGATTGCGGACTACATTCTGGGAGAGACGCTGGGCTCAGGGACATTTGGAAAAGTCAAAGGTTAGGAGTTGTTAAACAGTTCGTTCATGACTTTAAGAGCTCCGATGTTAGTCGCGTAGATCATTAGCCTGCTCCGTGACGTTCCGTGCATGAGCATGCTTCTTATTAAAGTCAAGGACAAGGCACTTTTAAATATTAAAGACTTCAAAAGTTTGTCTTACTGCTATCATTCTTTCAATTTCCGTATCATTCTATTACTTTTTCAGTTTCACCGCAAAATTGTGTAGTTGATCAGTGTTAAATTGTAATTTGCACAGATCATTGTGTGCAAATTGGATTTTGATGACGCCGCCTTTTAGAAATTCAGGTCGAATTTGATGTTAATTACAATGAAGATAATGCTAATGACCACATAGATGTAATTGTAGTAATGATATTACGTCCAGAGTAAAGGCAGAAGATGTTACCTTCTGAGGCTATTTGTCCACATTTGAAATCCTAAGATGTTGCTATTTTTTCTTTTTCTTTTTTTTTTCTGTCACTCTTTATTGTATTATTAGAGCTGGTTAAGTTGAGCACTTATGCTGCAACATAAATACACCTTTTCCATGATGATGAGGTAACAACAGACCAATTTCTTTTGCTTAAATTCTTAAAAGTTGTCATTTATTTTGACAACCTTTCATCACAATAAGTTAACATTTGAGTTAGAGTTTCAAATATAACATCTTGAACCTTATATTTGTTGTAATTTAAAATCATTTGAATGTGATTTATTACCATTGTTCCAATTTATTAAATGCTTTATAATAACATCTGCTCGTGAATGATTATCCAAGCCCTTTATTGTTCTTGAAGTGGGCATACACCAGCTGACAGGTCATAAGGTTGCAATAAAGGTCATGAACCGACAAAAGATCAAAAGTCTTGATGTAGTGGGCAAGATCAGAAGGGAGATTCAAAATCTCAAACTGTTCAGACACCCTCATATCATCAAGCTGTTAGTGGTCATGAATGTGATGATGGACAGAGTTGGTTGTTGATGATGATGACGACGACGATGATGATGATGATAATATTGTTGGCACTGATGGTGGTGATTATGAAGTGCTAATGTTGTTCAGGTACCAGGTGATAAGCACTCCGTCAGATATCTTCATGGTCATGGAATATGTAGGAGGAGGAGAGCTCTTCGAGTACATTGTCAAGCATGGAAGAGTAGGTTTTCAGGTTTATGTAAATAACAATTAGATACGTTAATTATGTAGTTGATTCGTGTACGAATTTGATACTGAGAATTTTTCAAAATTCTAATGAATTTGTTTGTTGTCTTTGGATTTCTGCTTAACTCACTTTTGATTGGCCAATATGTGAAGAATAATTGCATTCTGATGGTTGCAGCTAAAGGAATACGAGGCTCGGAGGTTTTTCCAGCAAATCATCTCCGGCGTCGACTACTGCCATCGCCACATGATCGTCCACAGGGACCTCAAACCCGAAAATCTCCTGCTCGACAAGCAGCTGAATGTCAAAATTGCTGACTTTGGTGGGTGGATATTCTTTCTTTCACTTGTTTAACAGCTGCTGCTCGAAGGTGGTCGCACTCTTCCAGCAAAGCAAAATTGATTCGAAGTCATTAAGTGTCGTTTGGAGATCCGAGTGCAATTTTGTTGCGACGCTCCTATCTTCGCCGGTTAGGTCGATCGAACCGTGCTCATCGAGTTCTCGTTTCTAAACGGAGTTGAATTTGCAAAATTTTTTGCGTGCTTAAAATAGTTTGAAAGAGATTGCTTGCTGATGTTGATGAGTTAATGAAGGTTTGTCAAACATGATGATGGACGGGGAGTTCTTGAAAACGAGCTGTGGTTCGCCAAATTACGCTGCTCCAGAAGTCATCTCAGGGAAGTGAGTTCTATTCTTAAACCTCGTGAATATTTATTGAACTCGTCATCGTTATCGTGCCTTGTAATGTCATATTGCCTCTCCTCGACTTCCCAGTAGCCTTGCAACACATTATTATGGGAGGAATTATTATGTTAACGAGCGTCTTATAATGACGAACGCCGTCGTCGTCCAACAGATTGTACGCAGGACCAGAGGTGGACATTTGGAGCTGTGGCGTCATTCTCTATGCGCTTCTATGTGGAACGGTAAGTTAACAATCTCTGTGGAATCTCGCTTGACTGGAGTCGCTATTACCTATTCTCGTTTATTATCCATTCTCATTGCAGTTGCCGTTCGATGACGAGCACGTGCCCTCTCTCTTCCGAAAGATCAAGTGTGAGTTGCCTCCGTTAGAAGTGATTGGTGGCCGTGATTATATCGATAGAGATGCAGCAGCCATGTTTACCAGGCATTAGCAAAATTAGCAGAACGACAAATATTTCTTAGAAATTTTAGCTGGTTGCTTATTTGTATGTTTTATAACAATTGCATCGCAATATATTTTATAAAAATATGATTCCCTTGCCTCAGCTGGCCACTACTACACTCCCGAGCACGTGGGTTCCTCTGTGTCGAACTTGATCTCGAAGATGCTGGTCGTCGATCCGATCCAGAGGGCATCCATCAAGGACATCAGGTGATCTGCCCGACATTAAGCGTCACTTTCATCTTGAAATTATCAAAAGTCACGGTAATTATGGCAGTTTCGAGTCACGTCGTTGAGCTCCCATACTGATTGAAGGTGTTACGACAATTCAATGACAATGTAATTCAAAAAATCACTTGGAAATAATGTTATGGCGTCTGTCCATTCGATGTTTACTTCTGTTTCTATAGCAACTTTTATTTGCAAGATTCCTGTTGTGATTGTGTTGTTGTTGTTGTCAATCCAGGGAGCACGAGTGGTTCAAGCAGAGCTTGCCCTCGTATTTATTTCCCACTGGAACTGACGTCGATGCCTCCATTATCGACACTGAGGTCATCCAGGAAGTGTGCGAGGTAGGCATCGTCATCATGACCTGCACGAACGTCCATCGTAAATACTATAGTTAATCTCTCTTCGACGATTATAATATTTCTATCTTCTGCGGTTAGATCAATTTTTATTCTGATTTGATTTTTCCGTTTTTATCGACTTTAAAATTTTCAGTTAAACACCATTTCACCATCATCGAACCATTACTCATTATTGTCGTTGTTATTATTATTAACCATCGACAACCATTGCATTAAACCCCGGTGCAGAAATGTCGGGTGAACGAGGCCGACGTCCACGGTGCTCTTTTGAGCGGCGACCAACAGGACCAGTTGGTCATCGCGTACAACCTCATCATGGACAACAAGCGGATTGCCGACGAGACTGAAAAGCTTCAAATTCTTGACTTCTTTGTGGCCTCCAGCCCTCCTGTCGAGTCGTTCATGATGGTTGGTCGCCTTGGTGACTGGGTGATGTTTGTTTTGGTGAAAGAAGGTGACGAACAGTGTATCGGTAATTATAAGACGTGAATATGCTATTAATTAATTAATTAATTAAAAATAATTTTATGCAAGTTATTCCATTACAACCAGCCTCCACTATTTTAGCAACAGTCTGAAACTGGACAGATTCATTCTCCCAATCTGATGTCCCCCTCAGTTCACCCTGAAAGGATGCCAAGTGTGTGAATCATATTTTACCAACTGACCTCTAAAATCTGACTCTTTTTATGCTTACATTGGTTGCCAAATTATTGTTTGTGTAAATAATTTTGTATGCACAATGTTGACTTTAAATGTTTAGCATTTAGTTAAAAAATCAACATCATTTTCTTTAGAATTGAATGCCACTCCTAGCCTTGAGCCAATCCCAGCCTCTGTTGACAGCAAAGCTCCACCAATAAGGAAGTCTAAATGGCACTTGGGTTTGTGCTTCAAATATTCGTTACCTAGTGGTTTCTATCCTAATCATCATCATCAGATGTGGAAATACTGTTGTCGTGTTCTATTTTAAAGGCATCAGGTCACAGAGCAAACCTCTGGACATCATGCATGAGGTGTTTAAAGCCATGAAATCCCTGGGATATGTGAGATTAGTTGTTTCATTACTTGTGGTTAATAACTTTTAAGTCTGCAACGCTACCGTGTATCGGCATTTGTGATCGTCAGGAATGGAAGGTGATAACGAACTTCCACGTCATTGTGAGGAGGAAGAACCCCGTCACTGGAAAATATGTTGGTTTCTTTGTTCTTGTGAATGCACTTTTGCTTTACTCTTTGCATCCACAAACTACGAACTACAAGTGGCTAGGTAGAAGAACAATTATTCAGTTGGATTGATGCTTTGTAAGATTATTCATTTAATGTAAAGATTTAAAAATACAAGTAGGCAGTAGAATTCAATTAAATAATCAATAAAAGCACTTGAAACACAGAATTAGTAATGATCAGAATGATCGATAAACTTTGGAACGGGACGTGACAATGTGTCGTCTGTGCACAGGTGAAAATGGGTCTCCAGTTATACCAGGTGGATGGAAAAAGCTACCTGCTTGACTTCAAGAACCTCCACACCTCTGAGCACCCTGACGCCATGAGGGTCAAGAAGATGACCCGTGCTGCCTCCGAGGCTAACGGTAGATCAGATGCTCTTGATATCATATTTTTCATGGTTGAGGACTGCTTTAGAACCGTTACTTTAGAAATATTTATCTGCTGAGGTCAATGATGTAACTCGGACACTGATGATCGTTGGAGTTTTTTTTGTATTGCAAATAATTTAAACAGTGGAAATTAATTAATTGATGTAAACATTAAAAGATACCTCTAAATGTTTATAATATTAATTCATAATATTGATTTATTATTAATTAATTTATAATTGTAATTGATATTTGTTAAACCTTAATTAACAAACTGCCGTCGATTATTAAGACACAGATGAAGTGATGATTAAAATCATATCTCATCGATTCCTTGCAGACCAGCAACTGCTGAACGAGGATATGGAGACAGAAGCTGGAGACTCTGTGGGGCTTCACCAGATTCTTGAATTTTTTGAAACATGTGCTGGGCTCATAACAGCCCTGGCCAGATAATAATTGATAAGTCGGTCTACCACTGGTTTGTGGTCGCTCATTTGTGACCGTTCACGACTTTGAGGTCACGTTGCCTTTCATTTTATTTATTTATTGCTCCTCTGCAAATATTTGTGTCACCCAGTTGCAAGGCAGGATTATAGATCTTTATTATATTTTTTATTTATTTTCCTCTAATGCCTAGGGCTTGTTTTGAATTCGATTGGAAATCCGTGAGCCAAGCTAATTTGATGGGTCGGTGCCAAACCTTCTAACATCATTTTTTAAAATGCTCTCCAGACATTCTTGCCTCAGTGTGATTTGTTTTCTGGCAAGACTCCTTCAAAGACTAATTGAAATCATTGTGTTCCATTCACGAATGCTGCCAAATAAATAAGAACTAAAGGAGATATAATAATGTTCCGAAATTGCCTTAGTTGTTTTTGTTTTTTCATTAATTTGATTTTGAGTTTTGTATGGGGAGGCTCTGTGTAGATTTCTTTAAATTGGGAGAAGGCAATCTGGCTTAAGCCTTTGCGGAGTAAACTCATGAGTAACAATTGATATTTAGAGTTTATGGTTGGTAAAGTGGTGGATAGGCGAGTAAATAGACACGTTGGGCAATATTGATTGGTGGCGGTGGGGAGGATTAGTGGGTTCGTGGCTTCACTGTGCAGTGTTTGTATTATTCTA
This sequence comes from Hirudo medicinalis, assembly GCA_011800805.1. Lineage (NCBI taxonomy): Eukaryota > Metazoa > Annelida > Clitellata > Hirudinida > Hirudinidae > Hirudo > Hirudo medicinalis. The sequence continues at coordinate 203,432 of MPNW01000036.1, forward strand.
ATTATTGGTTACATAAAATATACTTTCTCCAAGTAAGTAAAACTTTTAATCAAAGCTAATGAAATTCTAGTTTTAGCTGGAGATGAAAACGGTGTAAAAATTATTTTTGTGTAAGTGTGATTTTTAATTTTAAACATTTTGAGTTTCATGTTGTTTACAACAAGTTGCTTCAGGGCGATAACATAACAACGATTTATTTTTTTAAATAAATTTCTGCGTTGTTTCTGCCATCTAACTATTAACTATGGTGTTAATGAAATTGAAAGCTTTGCAGTCGGAATTAGAAAATGTCGAGGGTTTCAGGAGTCCAATTCTAGAGCTTGAGCAATATATGACCAGTTCTCACATTGCTGGTACATCGACATCTGCTTTCCATTCAATTCTACGTAGACTCTTAGCTAAAAATAATTTTATTTTAAACACGTAGAGTAAAAGTTAGTATGCATTTGCTAAATAGTTCCATTCACAATAGCATGAAAAATAATATTTAGATTAAAATACATTATCAAATACAGCCCACATGATGTATAACATTGAGATGAGCCATGAAGACATTGAAGGTCATACTGTGGTCGATCTTGGTTGTGGAACTGGAATGCTTACTATTGCTGCTTCCCTCCTTGGAGCTAGGTGAGCAATTGGAACAGGTGATCAGATATGTCACAACATGTTCAGCTTGATCAACCTAAAAAAATGACTGGAATAATGGCCACCATACAAACTTTTACATGGATTGATATATATTTTTTTAAAAGCTACTGTCTCGGGTTGGATCTAGACCCTAATGCTCTGGAGATATGCAAAGAAAATTTTTCTGAGGGTAAATTTACTAACATGGACGTCGTGCAAATGAATGTCAGGCAGCAACTGTCTCTCGGTAGCTCACATCCGTGGTATGAAAAATTTGACACAGTCATTACAAATCCTCCATTTGGTACCAAACAAGCAAAAGGTTGCAATTGATTGTGGAAAATTAATTTGATTTTCAATTGATTCTCAATTTCATTTCTTTAGGTATTGATATTGACTTTGTGAAATTTGGCCTTTTGATATCCAAGAGAGCTGTGTACTCCCTGCACAAATCTTCTCACACCAACGTTAGCATAATTTTAACTCATAATTCGGTGGCCCAAACTGTAAATATATAATTTATAACTGCAAATTATATAATTTGTAACTGTAAATTATAATTTACAATGAACTAATCACTCTACAGGCTGTTCTAAGAGAAATGAAAAAGATGGGGGTCGAGGGCAAGCGAGCCACGCAAATCTCCTTCGATCTTCCGAAAACCTATAAAATACACAAACGCAATTCTGTTGATGTTTCTGTGGAAATGCTGAGATTTACCAAACAATGACTGCATGGAAAGGATGTTTGAGATGAAACTATGCTACTTTTAGTAATACCTAATAAAGTGAAAAGCCCACTGTTAGCCACTTTGTTGGATATATCAATAAAGTAGTCTCATTTGTTTTGAAAATGCTCGTGTGTCAAATTCTGGTAGAGATTACATCCAATTTTCGCACATAGAGCCCAAAGTCTTTCAAATTGCTGACATTTTGGTGACTTACATTTGTATTTACCAGATCTTTTGAGGAACTTTTATCCTATCTATCATTTATATAGCGCCCCTACCCGAGTAGGCTGTCTGGCGGTGCAGGCCGGGTTGCGAACACGACGCATTGCGACTGTCATTACCGAATGCGCTGTAATATCTAAATTGTCAGGACTACAAACAGACTGCAATATTGCATGCACGACTTTCTTATTTCAAAATAGCAATAACAAGCCACCAGAACTTGTTATAACTGCACTTTTATTTTGGTCATGCATGAAAGCCTCTCTAACAGCAGAGTAATAGTAGGTGTATAATCGGTGTGTGCTACACCTTTACGCTCAGTTTTGGTCTAACTCGTATACAGTTAGTTAATTTGTCGGCGGTTTTTGTCAAATCGTAAAATATGGTACCTGTACATGGAAAAGAAGAAATGAGTGCCGTCGATGAAGAGTTCATGATATGCAAAGTGTGTTTAGAAAACTTCGATTCAGTAAAACGCCAACCAAAGCAACTTCCATGCACTCATATTTACTGCCACCGTTGTGTCGACAATTTCCTGTTGAAGGGAAAGAGCAAAAGGGTGACATGCCCCATTTGCAACCAGAGTTCAAAATGTTGTGGTTCGTCGGAAATCAAAACCTGCCAGCATTCGATAAACCTGGTAAATACTTTTAAACATTTGCTGACACGACGCAACTTAAAACCTAAAAGTTGTCAAGATCGTTGCGAAAGCGACATGGACGCTTTTGGAGTAGAGAAGAGCAAGCGAACAGTTGTGAAATCATCCAATCCTCTGCTACATCCGTCCAAAAAATGGTCGAAAATGACCTGGAGCGATGACGAAGGCGATGCGGATGACGGCGAATTAGTTGGCGTAAAAAACATGACTCTAAAATCACAGCTTCCTTCGACGAAGTTGATTTAAATCCTCTAATTGATGCTCCAAAATCTCTGAAAAACCTGTGGAATCAACACTCACCTGAAGTTGTTTCGCCGCCAGAACATGTGGACCTTCACCTGGGTGGTGGGAGTGCCGTTACACGAAACAATTTCTCAACGTCTCCAAATAATAATTCCACTGTTCAAAGTATAAATGCGCTCGAATTAAGAAATTATCCCTCAATTCAACACCAGTCTGATGCGAATCAATTTTCTGCTGAAGTTGACGAAAGTGATGATTTAGACTGGAATTACTTTACCCAGAATTTTGAACCAAGTCCGAAATCAACAATGACGTACAGCTCACACAAAGAATCGAAACAGCAAATTCTCCAAAGTAATGCCAAAGATTTACCAAGGTTCAAAACAGACGACCAAAATGGGACACCTTCAGACGTGTTTACTGAGTTAAAATTTACAGCCCCGTCCTTGATAAGATCATCACTGACCGGCGATCTTGTACTCATTGTTGATCAAACTGGCAAAATGGAGAATAAAGTACAAGTCTTCGAAGCGAATAGTGTTATCAAGCACACTTTTAATGTCAATCTAGAAATTAATGATGTGTGTCTTGTTGAATCGGAAGACAAAGTTGCAGTAGCAGTGGCATCTAAAGAGGGCATCACCATATTCGAAACTGAAATGGATGGCAAAGGAAAATTGATACCAGTTGGCCCAGCAAATTTTGTCTCTCCTTTCATGAAAGGCTTCGTAACAGCTCAGGACAATTCTCTGAGTTTCTGTTTGGATTTAAGCTGCAGCCTCGTGCTCCAGTCCATAAGAAGCATTCATTTAGAATCAGCATCAACGGACGGAAACATTTTTAGAAGAATCGTTGACATGAACACTTGCCAGAATATGATAGGTCTTCTCACCAGCGATCAGTGCATATTGATAGATCAACATGGCAAAGTGTTGCAATCAGTCAGACTTTTTGAAGCTGAAAGCTCTGGAGCAAAGGCAGCCATGCAACTTTCCTTTACCCCATCTTTCAGGAAACTGGCTGTTATTCATAAAAGCAAACTACTGGCTGAACTACAAGACATTGGACCCTTAACTTCTTCCAAAATTCCTATCATTCTCCCACTTGGCGAGTCTGGGAATCGTTTTGAAGTCCTAGGCGGAACTTTGGTAGGTGAGGACAGACTTCTAGCCATTTTGCAAACCAAGGAAAACTTCAGAATTGCTAAATACAACATTTGACAGTGACATTACACACCTGAGACTTGTTTCATCATGTAGCTTCTTATAACATTTAACAAACTAAAAGTAATTCGATAATAAAGACGAAGTGTTTTTTTATTGGAAATGATAATCAATAAAAAACAAAATGGGCTCCTGACAAAAATAAGCTGTTAAGGAATACAGTGGACTGGAAAATACATAACATCCCTACACTTGGGATTCAGAACTTGAAACCATTTCCAGCAACATTGTTGTTGTTAGAGAAGTTGAATCCTGCTTCTGATGCAGTGTCCTCTTGTGGAGCCTGTAAAACAAAATTTTCAAATGAAACAGATCCAGTAAATTCTAATTTTTTTTAATAAAATGTATGGACATTAGTCACAATCTGCTCCAAAACTTACAGAGAAATACTTTTCAATGAGTCGAAGAGCAGCATTGTAAACGGCCTCGTTGTCGTGGGTCTGAAGTTCCTCGATTTTGTCTAAGCCCCCGCACTCCTCGAGGACCATGCACACACCATCTAGGCATCCAAGTTGATCTGCAGCCTGCAAACAAGACAGATTTGAGCACTGTTGTTTTACATATCGAACTGATAATAAAATTAGTACTTACATTGAGAACATTGCCAAGAGTTTCAAGGACAATACTTATGAGTCTGACATCCTTGCAAAGGAGGAGGCTGCTGAGGGCCTGAACAACACCCATCTCAACTGTTCTTATAATCTGTTGGTCAACACCACCACTGGCAAGGTTATTGATGACCCAAACTGCTTCTTTTTGGCTCTTGAAGTCTCCTTTGTTTATAACGTTTATCACGAACGGGATGAGACCACTGTCGATGACTTCCTGATAACATCAAGTTGATATAAAAATTATAATAGCATCAGAGAAGTTTATATTAATAAGTTTATTAAAAAAGTTGCTTATTTAGAATATTTTTAATGAGCCTTAAAATATCATATTACGTACTTGGATTTGAGCTGCGCTTCCTGCTGTGATGTTGGAGATTATCCAACAAGATTCTTTCTGAATTCCTGTCTTGTCATGGCCCAGAAGTTTTACAAATTTGTGGAGAATCTTCATGTCCAACACAGTCTGATATGAAAGAATTTAAATCACAAAAAAATTACACAATGCAGAATAATGGCATGTTTATCAAAGCTAAAATTATCAGATGACCCACCTGAGTCTGGGCATCATCCCCTGTAACAATATTTCCGAGGGCCCTCAGCGAAGGAGTGAGGATTCCAACATCATTGAATTCAAGAAGAGCACTGAGTTTTGGCAAGACTCCCGAGTCGATGACTTCCTGGATGCGATCGTTAGCTCCATCACTAATGTAGGAAATAGCCCAGCAAGCATCTGCCACAATTTCTTTATCTTGATGGTGCAACAGGGTTACCAGACATGGTAGGCATTTCTTCATGGCATCAAATGGGGGAGGTGGGTTCTTATTACGACAGAAGTTGGACAAAGCCCAGGCTACATTTCTCAGCAGTGTGATTCCAATTTTCCCACCTTCATTGTCTGTCAGAGCCCTATGGACAAGCTTCAACATGCCATCCATGGCATCCAGTTTTAGCACGGCATCCCTCAAATCGGCACCATCGCCTGAGAAAGTCATGTAGCTATTGCTTAGCAAATCGACCCAGGCATTTGATCCAATAATATCACTCACCAGAAATGTTTCCAAGAGCCCAGACAGCTTGCTCTACGACATTGAGGTTCTCACTCTCTAGGAGTGCTACAAAGTTCTTAAGAGCACCAGCCTTCACAACCTCTCTTGTTTGGGTGGATGTCCCTGATGCAATGTTTGTCAGTGCCCAGGCTGCTTCAAACTGGAGATTAGGCCTATAAACACATTTATGTTACATGATTTGAATTTAGTACAGAAGACAGATGCTTACTTGTCAGTGCAAAGGAGAAGTTGGGACAAAATAGGAAGAAGGTTAGTTTCAATTATAACATCAATGGGTGGAGATCTTTCTCTTGAAAGCATCTTCCTGATGCTCTGAACAGCCTGAAAGACTTCCTCATAGTTGTTCAACTGCTTCATTATCCTAGTAATGTCATCCATGGGTAAAATTCGCACTGTGGAAGCCTGCACACACAGAGATTAAATTACAATACATTTTTCTATTGCTAGAGACAAATAATGATAAATGAATTAATAAAGTAAATGAAGAACAGTCTAATGAGCTTAAATGCAATATATACTCACATGAGTGTCCTCTGAATCAAGAACATCGGGTTCCTCTTCCAAATTCCTCCTCTTTGAAATCTGCTCATCCTTCTTGGCTTTGCGAAGTTCGACACTAACCTCCGACCTTTGTCGTCTCAGATCCTTAACGAGCACAAAGCATATTAAAATAACTTGAAACATTCAAAGTAATTGCGCGACAAGTGACTCTAGTCAAAAGCAAGGTAACTCACATTTATATCTTTGCCCTTATTCTTGTAATTTTTCAATCTAGCTTCAGACATTATTTTTCGTAGGGCGATTTCGAAAAAAGTGCGAATAACGAACTAAATCTCCGGCAACGGGAACGTGACTGTAGCAAATCGAATTAATCCGCCAATGAGCATAAAACGAACCGTGCTTCACAATGATAACATATTTTCTTGTTAAAATAGTTAAAACAATTTTAAAATAAAATGTTTTATAATTTTAAAAATTAAATAATGTTTTACTAAATTTAAATAATCTTCAAAGCATTATTCATTGTGTATACACATTTCTTACAAAATAATTATAATTACAAGCAAATTTTAAATTATTTATCAATTTTTTATTTAGTCATAATTTGCTTTTATACAAGTCAATCTTCGATAAGGTTATTTATTGATAAGTCGGTTCTGCTGCAGGCGTTGAGATTTAAAAGTCAACAATTATTAAAGACTTTAACAAATGGCTGATTTCGACAAGAAACCCGTGAAAGGAATTCTGAAAAATACATCGAGCTTTGATAAAGGGAAGTGCGAAGGCATGAGGTTAACTCTTTGCTAAAGTATTGCTTACATACCACCAATCTGTGTAATCCGAAGTAATGTGATACTACAAAAACAACAAGCTAATTTTTAATTACTTTGTAACGTTTCTATTTAAGTCGCAGAGAAAAAGAAATGAAATGGGATGAGATGAATATCTTGGCCACTTATCATCCAGCAGACAAAGATTATGGACATGACAAAATAAACGAACCGCCAACTCCTTATAATAGGTTTGAGGGAGATGGCGACGAAACGCGAAGTGGTGATGAAGGGGAAAGCTGCATTGATCCTGAACTTCTCGCTCAAGGGTAGTTTTGTTTCTAAACTTTCATATCAATTCTATTAATTCAATTATCCCAGCTAATTATTTTGTCTACTCATTTGCTTCATTTTTGAGAGTGTAATCATGCTGCTTTAAACTTTGCATATGTTTTTGTCATTACACACATAGAACCTGACATTTGAATGTTCGCTTTCATTTTATGACTGATCATCTCTATTTTTATCATTTAAAAAATATTGCATTTGTATTAAGTTCTATCTATCACATTTAGTGATGTGTAAAAGCTTGCTTTATTGACTGATTTTGATTTCTTCACAAATTTATGATAATGTCACGGTAAACAACAACATAGATATTGTCATAAGCATTCTTAGAGTTGAGTTAGAACTGCAAACACCATTACATGTGATGGTACTAAAGTAATAGTAAAACATTATTTGATTTCTTTAAATTTTTAATTATTCCTACTAACGAGGTTTAATAATGATTTCAAGAAATGTTGTTTAGAATATTGTTTACATAAATTAAACCTAATGGCACTACAAATGCAGGCTAACTATGAAGACGAAGCCAAAAGTTCTGACGAAGGTTGACACTTACAGCAGTGGAGATGAGGATGAAGAGGATGAAAACCTCACAGAAGAAGAAAAAGGTAAGAGATTCCACTTGTCAGAAAGTTGTTCTTAAAAGCCACTTTAATTAATTTCAAAGAAATATAAAATTTTAATTATTGATTAATAATTTTTCAGAGAGAAAAAGGGTGTTCAGACTTCACAGAAAGCAACATTACAATGAGTTTCAAGCTGTTAAATTGGCTCGCCAGCTCCTACAGGAGGAAGAAGATGACGAAGATGGTGAGATTTATTAATTATTTTTAATGGCTATTTTTGGTAGGCGGGTGATACTCAGAACTTGATGTATTTACAGCTGATGATGAAGGAATGGGATGTAGGAATGATTACTCAGAGGCCAGCAGGTCAGTGGAAGTCAACGATTCACTGAAGGAGAGTCCCCTTTCCACTGAGGAGCCATCCCCCATGGACATTTCAGACAAATAAAACTCCTCATTTGTCGAGTTTCACCTGAAGCGGGATGGATTTTGTAGATTTGTGGTTTCGTCTCTGAGCCTTGGCCTCTAGCAAGAATTGGGTCTGCAAAGTGTTTGGTAATGCTTGGTGGTGTTTCAGAATCCCTGTCAGCAATGTAGGCAGAGAAAATTGAGAAACTTTTGAAGGATTGTATTTGATCTTTTGATTTTCAGTCAATTTATAAATGCTTTGCTAGCTCCTCAAAATTGCTAGGTCATCAAAATTTGATTTAAACAAGTAACTTAATAAACTCGTAGTTTTTGGTTACTGCCTGCCATGATTGCCGAATTACATTCCCCGATATTTCTGGTGTTGTCATTGCATTTTTGTCGAAGATTTGTAAACTTTGGACCGAGATTACAAAAATGGATGTCTTGCATTTTTTTACTGCTCTTGTCCGTTCATTATATCCTCCACCGCTTCTGTTCGAGTTCCTTGTGTTTTTGCAAGAAGTTTGGCAAGATCTTCTTGGGAGAGCATTTTTGAGGAATTGGGGGACAGAGGTTTAGGCCTTGTGAATTGAGGAGTTCCTTGAATGCTATGAAGAGTTCAGGAGTCCATTTGTTGTTGCTGATGAATGCACTGCTTGCCTGCTTGAGTTTGGAAAGCTGAAGTTTAATTTAATTTCAAATTAATTTTATTTTCTAATTCGAAGAAAGATGAAAAAATCATTATGCTATGTTTTTATTTATTTAACAGCATCATTAATTATTGTGGAGCATGATTTCGCTTATTCGTCCAAGGCTGGGTTCATTATTTATTAATTATTTTTCCAATTGGTCCAGTATCAAAAACCGAAATCCGCAGCATTTTGGCTTTTCTGAGACAAATTTTCCGTCGAGAAAAAAGCATTGAATTCAGAGTTTGTGTTCCTTTGATTTAAATTTTGTATAAACGCCCTTCATAATTGATGAAGGGTCTGACAATGTGCGGGCATTATCTCCCTAACGTTTAATAATATTAATAATAAATTTGTAATGCGCTATGATGTGCTTTACAACAATAAAGGGAGCCACACGTAGTCATGAAACTGAGGATAAATTATTATCACCTGTTTGGCGGTGGCCACATTTCGCACGACTAGTTTCACGACATTGTTCGCAAAGTCGGCTTGATTGATATAATCCTCATCACTTTCTTCTTGAAGGGTCGGGTGTTCTTCCTCGACATCGGGATCTTGGATGCTTTCATCCTCGCTTTTATCTTCCGTGAAGTCATTCATACATTTGTCCCATTTAAATTTGATGATTTTTCGTTTTCTCTTTCCCTAAAAATTTGAATATAAAATACTTAAGTTAGTTAAACGCACAACTTAAGTATTTAGATCCAACCCTTTCTGCTTCTAGGAAGTTTAATTCCTTTAGGAGTTTACATTGAAGATCTTTTTCACGCTTTATGTCCTTTTTTAATTTCACTATTTCTTCCAGGATGCCAAACGTAGTAGGCTCTGCCGAGGCAAGCTGATTTCGTATTTTAGCTTCGTATTGGAACACGCTTACATAAAATTGTAGCTCCCTGCCTTGCGTTTTCAGTTTTTCCACGGTGTCTTGAGATTTAACTAAATCCGAACGACACTTTTTCCGCAAGTTCTTAATTTTGGAGGTGAGTATTTGTACGGGATCGCACATATCCGTTTGTATGCCGACCGTTTTAGTACCTCCCAGGACGTTGAATACCATTTTAGATTTTGTAAAAAATTTCAAATTAATGTTTCCATCTGGATCGATTAAACTGCTTTCATAAACAACTTCTTAATATCTTACGTTTAAAAGATCATAAATAATATATTTTTTTGCGAATTTGTTTTCAAACGTATATTGTCTTGTTTTTAATTTGCATATTTATTTATTAAAATATTCTCCTATTTAAAATTTAGTCATATAGTTTTGTGGCGCCACTCGCCATTTTGTTAAGCAATCAGCGGACATGTCTGAATCCGGATTGTTCGGCGTCCTTTGTTTCTGGGCAATGTTAAAACTTTCTCAAAGTTTGGCTATTTCATTAAAATACTAAGAAACGTTATCGTGTCAAAGTTCTGAGTTGTTGCAATAACATTGTAGATGCTTGTCCATCTGAGAGATTTGGCCCACACTGCGAATTCCAATGTCATTGCTTAAGAAAATGTAATAAAGGTGATTGTTCTGATGACCTCTGCAGTTTTGGTTTTATGGATCCCCCGAAATGTCAAACAGGTAATAGATAATAAGTGATCGATAAATTCTTAATAGATAAATATTTTTTTTTGTGAACTGTTGGTCGAGATTTTAAGAAGGTTGTGCAGGCTGGCTGAATGGGTTGTGTTCCTGCATACGGCGGTAATGGTAACAGTCGTAATGTCGTGTTCACTGCCACAAGTGCCCTTGCGCTATATAAATGGTTAACAAAAAGCGCCTCTGACGCTATGCAAATGGCGCTATTTAAATGAACTACATTTACATTTTATATTTGCGTTTTGTTTCCAGTTATAAGTTAATTTGTCTTAGGTTGTCCAAAGCAAAGGTTTGGTGTTAATTGCATGTTTGATTGTAAGTGTCCGGAGAACGATACCTGTAATAATGTAAATGGCTGGTGTTCCTCGAACAAGTGTAAGGATGGCTTTGGTGGAGCTGGATGCCAAAAAAGTGAGTTCTTCGGTATTTACTTAACTTTATAAGTATCTAATTAATAGTTTCCAACTAAGTTATTGATTATTCTAACAAGGAGTACCCTTTCTGAGCGATCCGCCGGTAGTTGACATCATTGCAGAAAAATATATGTTGATTTCCTGGAAACCTTGGTCTCATGGCTTCCAACTCACCAATTCGTCCATCCTGATATATTTAATAGAAGCTCAGAATTATCAAGACATCGACTCGGCAAGCGAATGGATCACTCTCGCTAAGGTCAGAGATACAGACGAGTCTGGACAAGCGGCTTGGATCATGGAGAAAACGAACAATTTCGACGTAGCGCTAGTGACTACTAGTAATGGAGATCAATCTCTTCAGCGGGTTCGAGTTCTTTTCCAGAATCCTGAGCCTGACCAACCATACAAATTCAGGATTGGAATATCTGTATTGAAAGACAAAAGACCACCATTCAAGGTTGACCCGAGTCCCGTCACCCCGAAGTGGCACAGCATCCATTGTGGAGGTTTGCGTCTTCAATCTGTTTGTATATTGGTATTACAGAATTTATTGAATAGTATTTATTTATAGTATTTATTGAATCAACCCAGTTACTTAAAGAATAATATCAGTTTGTATAATTCGTGGATTTACTTTGTGAGATTGATGTGTTGTTCCGAGTTGCTAATTGGTTGAATTACTGATTTGCTGCCCGAAAAGTTGCCATCGATTCTTGTCCACGAGACTTTTTGATCATCAAATATTAATATGCAAATTTTAAATATTCAATGAACGCTGATCATACATTTTTAGTATGCAAATATATTCCATAATATGTATTAAATTGAAATTAGTAAAAGTTTATTTTTTTTAAAGTTATGAAATAACTTAATAATTATGATGATGATGATGATGACGATGACGATGACGATGATGATGATGATAAAGTCTTTTAATGATCAACACTGCAATTTATTTATTTATTTCTCGTTTTTTTTTCTTCATCAATTTATCTTAACCATTTCCGTGATCGGTGATTTGATATTAAATCTATTACACCCGAATGTTCAGTTACAAGTTTACCATCCAGCTCCAAGCCAAGTTCCAACGAGAGTGTCAGCCAACATAACCACTTCTGAGGACTTCATGACGCTCACCATCGCTTGGGAGGTTCTCTTGATTTGAGATAATTATCATTACCACAGTCATTAGTACATTCTGACTATTTTCTTATCAATTGTTTATTCTGTTGTCGACTTTGAAGAATAATTCGCTGGAAAGTAATCGTTAGTGAAATGTTGTTATACGTCAGGGTCCTTTGTGCTTTTATTTTCCATTATTCTGCCATCAACAAGGTTGAACGTAATCCAAATATTATCAAAATTTCGAACGTTTCGAATTTTCACCTCGCAGCTTTTGGGCCAAAATTCCAGTAAATGTGATGAATTCTGGGGACATGAGGCGTCCTTGATCCGCCTTGATCTCAATGAGAGCAACATTATTTCATCATTCAACGTCACTTGGCCTCATCTATCTATGCTGGTCTCCAATATCACAGAAATACATTTTGCTGCCTTCAGCTCTTTGTCCTACGCTGTTGCAGTACGAGTTGTAAACAAATGGGGGGTGGTCGGACCTTGGTCTGAGCCAAGTTTGGCTTTCTTTATTGGTTGGTAACTTTAGCCAAATTTTTGTTACTATTTTGAAATAATAGCGTGTTTTCTTCTTTTGGAAGTCGAATCAACGACTTTAGGAGAAGTAGGGTCTGATTTAACAATGTCTCTGCAAGGATCTTCCAATTTGACAACATCTCCTCTGCCCCAAAGTCCCTCATCATCTCACTTTGTGGTTCTTCCGACTTCTCACCTGGTCACTCCTTCGCTCAAAGTCAAAGGTCAATCTCCATCGCCAACGGTCCGAGGTCGGAGTGTGAAGTGGACGCTGCTCGAGAGGAACGAGACTCATTTGGAGTTGCTACACGAAGGCGGAACGTCTGCTTTCTGTGAGGTAAGTGCCAATGTCTGTTTGTGTGTATGATTGTATGTATGCATGTATGTGTGTATGCATGTGTGTATGTATGTATGTATGTATGTATGTATGTATGTATGTATGTATGTATGTATGAATGAATGTATGCCTGTCTGTCTGAATGTCCATTTGACAAATATTGAATTCCATGGCTTGCACACAGATAAAACTGTTGAAGCATCTCATTGAGGGCGTCGAGCCCTACGTGGAAGTGTTGAATAATGTCGTCATTTTGAGGAATGTCAAGGGAGGCATAGAATTGTCCTTAGGAGGACTCGAGATCAAGACCTATTACACCGTCGTCGTGACTTGTCCTAGTCTTTCGATTCACTCGTCCTTGACATTAGCCACTAGTGAGGATTGTTTCGTCATTTATCCCTAATCGACGAATATACAATCAACAATATACAGTGCTAGAAATATTATTACGACATACCCAATGTTTTTATACTCTGTCAATTGCACCTATTTATAAGTAAGCTTGAATTGGTGCTTGATTTTTCTGATTCTAAATTTTCCAATCGTCGAACAAGGTCTTCCACCACCCAGGAAGCCACCTGACCTCAAAGTTCTCAAGGTGACGTCTTCGATTGTGGTCGTGCATTTACCTCGGAAGGAAGGAAGAAGTAAAGAACAAAAGATGAAGCGGAAGAGGGTTATTCTTTTCTTTAAATTGTTGTTTATTTTCGAAGGTGCAATAATAATAATAATAATAATAATAGATTTATAAGGCTCCTCCAAAACAAAAGTGACACAATTGTCCTGATTATTACATACTCTGCAGGTCAATGTGGGGCTGCTATCTTATCATCTTATCATCTCTTATTATCCTTTATCATTTACCATTTGCATTAATCCTGCTCAATCAGTTCTGATTCGTAATAGGATTACATAGCCATGGGTCTGCAAAAACGGTCGTACCTGGTCATTGTCGAAAAGCTTGGGGAGATTGGGTGTTGTTCTGTATCGTACCTGATCGAAAGTGGACAGGTGAAGGCAGTGCATGAGCACGAAGAGACTTATAGACTCAATGAATTCTATGGGTTTCAGATCACTTGGGATGATCAGAGGAAAAAGAAGCAACACGTCGATTTCGATATGCTCCCAAACTCTGCAACATCGGGCATGTACCGCAAGAGTTACTATCTCGTTGCCAAGCTGAACTTGCCAAGCAATGTCTCGAAATCAACTGAAATCTTTGAAGAATTCACTGTGGGAGATGGAGTCACGTACGGGTGAGAAGATTGCCGCTGGAATGCAATGTTTACGCTCGTGCGATGTTTACCTGACGAGGGTGGTACTTAAAAATACGCAGGAAATATAATAACCCACCATTGAAAGCCAACCGTTCTTACGTCATCTGGTTCGCCATCGAGGACACCTTGGATGGACTCATCCGTCGGTCATTCTCTCGTTCACCGGTCGTCACCCTCCTCCCGGAAGAGGGCGCAATCGTAATGGGGCCGGACGCACTGCAAGTGGGTAGTTTCTGCAACAATGAAAATGCTTAAGACTTTTTCATGAATGTAATGTTTTGGCAAACATGATTAATTTGTACAGCAACTTATCCTCAGAAACTGATGTGCTTCACGTCGTTAAGATTACTCGGTGATTGCTGTAATGCGGTTGTTATTGTCATTTTAACTGTCATTAAATTCGATTAAAATAGGTCAATCAAATGATCTCATAATTTTTAATAACATGGCGCCCAGTAGACGATGATTCATATTCCAACTCGATCATTATTCATTATTTTGTTTTAAGGAAGTTGTTGGAATGTCGCTAATCACAGTTGCCATCTTCTTGACCCTGACCCTGACTACCTTCTTTGCCTTGAGGTGGATTCGACAGAAAAGAGATGCGAGACTGTTTAAGAGGTGGTTGGATCGAATATTATGTTTGATTATGGTTGCTTGGATACAAGGAAAGAAATAAATTGTTTGGATTAAAGATTATGAATTTGGGCAATTTGAGTAATATTAGGTAATGTTGATTCCTCATTTTGCAGGCTTCGTCAGGCAAGACTTCAGAGCCTTGCCTACCTCGACAAGGAAGGTTTTCGGTGGAGATGCGACGATGTCTTTACCGAGCTCGTTGAATCTGCACCTTTTTCAGATTCCTTTTGCTCTTCTCCTGGCAAATCCATTTCTCCGTTCACCTTTCCTGCACCGATTATTTCTTCTACGGTTCTGAACAACGAAGACTTCCTGTCTCCAATTCCAGTGAAAGACTTGAGGAGTTTCTGTGAAAGACATGTTTCCCTTGGAACGCGTTTACCTGCCAATCCTGTCGGAGAGGATCAAGCGGACGTCGTATCGAGCCTCATCACGAAAGAGTTTGCTTCCTTCCCGACTGGCTTGACGGATGTTGTGGCTTCTTCATACCGACCTGACATCATAACCTCCATGGATTCCTATCACCTCAACGTGGTATGAACATGTACGTTGATTGTAGAAATAATAATAATAATAATATCAAGAAGGTTTCGGAGCTTATGTGACTCAGGCTAAGCATGCTATTTGCAATAGATATTGTTTTGCTTGTCGTGATTTCGCAATTCTTTTCTGTTACAAATATCTTGTAATATATTATTTTTACATATTCAATATCCATTTAACAGGTGCTTCCTTACGAACGCAACAGGGTGAGATTAAAGGATCGTTTCAAAGAGTCAAACCCTTCACCACTGGAAAAGACTTTGGAAGATGTGGGATGGGAGGATCACCTTAATGCCAGCAGGGTGAGAACCCTGGGTAGAGGTTCTTGCATAGTCACCCAAACCCTCACTCCTTCCTCATGTTCTGCTTTGTGGCTCCTAATATGGCAGGAGGCTATCACCCATATCATTGACCTTGATTCGCTCGACCAATGGGATGCTTCCATTCAGGGTGATTCTTCTTGCCCTTCTCCAGGGTACTGGCCTCATGTTTTGAAGCGAAGAGAGGTCTTCGGCGATTTGGAGGTTGAGTTGGTTTCCAAGATGGACTTGGCTCACTATGCTGTAAGGGTTTTCTGGGTGAGTGATTTTCAATAAGGTGTTTCGCATTTCTTGCTTAACTTATGAAAGTCTTAATAACGTACACAATCGCTTTTGATCGAAAGATCGGAAAAGCAGACAGGGGAAAATTCGTGCATCAGTGGCACTACCATGCCTGGACTCCTCAGTCCATACCTGTCCATCACATTTCATTCCTCAACTTCATCCGGGCTCTTGGGGAGGATGTCCCCCTCGGTCGAGAGTGCAGCATCATCGTTTCGTGCCAAACTCTCCTGCACTGTAACCGTGCTGATGGAAGGAGCGGCATCTTTCTGGCACTGGATGCCCTTATAGCTCAGGGTCTCATGCTGAACGTGATCGACGTCAAGAGCTGCGTTGCTCTGCTGAGGTGTGCACAATGTCGATAGTTGGAGTAGATGGGCTAAATTGATCGAAATAATTTGTTTTTCCAGGTCAGAGCGTCACAACTTGGTGAAGACTCTCCGCCAGTACTGCTTCATTTACGAGTGCCTTGCTGAGGAGTTCGATCATTCTGGAACCAGGAAGAACATTCTCAGATTCATCACTGGGCTCAGGAGTTCTGAGGATAAACTGAGTATCCCCGCCGAAGTGGTCTATGACCACAGGCTCATGACCTCCTGCTCCTACAGGCCACTGAAGGCCAGCATGTCAGAAGGATATGCCAGCTGTGTGCCTCCCTGTAAAGGCGGCCCGGAGCAGATGGGTTTGGTGATGTTGGACAGCTATTGGTTGAGAAAGGCTTTTTTGATCCAGAGGTGAGGCCTCAGTTGATGTGCTATGATTCATCTGTTAACATGATGTTCCACCTGTTAAAATTATGAGTGCATCATTTCAGGAGTTCGAGGTGGGTCGATGATGCAGACTTTTGGAAGGCCGTCGTTGATAACGAGGTGGTTGCCATAGTCTCTCTGACGAAGATAATGGTCGTGGAGAATGCCGATGGAGGGGCTCATGGTGCCCATCAATTATGTCTTTCCACGGGGAGAAGTTGGAGTGCAGGCATCTTTACTGTAGCCTGCGTCCTTGCCGATAAGTTGGAAGAGTCAGACTGGGCAACATTTCGATTGTCGATAACACATCATTCCGATGTCGAAGATGTCCCTGCTCCCCAACGGAATGTAGAGGTCATCCAGTTAGACACGTTTGGGAGGAGTTACAAAGACTCTGTTGCTTCCGTTGACACTTTCCTACGGTTCATCCATTTCTTGAAAAGCAATAACAAGTGGTCGTTAGGGTATCTTAATTCATTAGCTATTTTAGACTGAGTTTGAATGAGCAATTATGCAAGAGCTTTTCATTCAGATCCCATCCGACAGTGTTGCTGGGAGGACCCCAAAAAATGCAAAATATAAATGAAATTGGCGGCTCTGTTCCACTGGCTTTTGACAGGGTTGGGGTGTTTTTGGCGTCTTGGATGTGCATCGAGCAGGCAGTCTCGGACGGAGTTGTGGATGTCTTTGGCACCTGCAGACTGCTCAGATCCTATTTGTCTGCTGCCATCTCTTCAAAGGCGGGCACTTGTCTCTGAGTTGTCTTGATTTATCGTAAATATAATGTAAATGATTGTACAATACAGATGTAAATGTTTACATTATGGATTGCAATAATGGTCGGAAAGAGTATATCAGAGCGTGCTAATTGTTCAAAATGGTGTGACAAACGCAGGAAGAATACCAGCTCACGTGTCTCGTGGTGAGTTCCTACATGCGCACACACTCACAACCCGACAACGACTTCTCTCGTCGTCATCTCCTCACTGGCTTTCATTGGCGAGAAACTCGTCTTGATGTCTCCCAGGAGCAGCCATCCGTGAACCGACGCAACGTTTTGTTTCTACCGATATCGAGTTCTTCGATGCTTCCTTTCGCTAGGAAGAAGCAGAGTCCATCAACAAGAATAAAGAGGGATTTCAGTGGTAGTTACCAGAAGTTTCCTTCCCCACGCGCATCGCCCCTCCTGGCAAATAAGGTCTCGACCGAGGAGGCAGATGGGTCACCACTTACATCTGAGGTTTGTAATCATTTTTGGGGTCCTACACCCTGTTTATCCTGGGTTCAAAACTTCCTTCAAAATAAACTTCAGTCCTTGGGTCGGAATTTACTTGGCTCAGCTTGCTTTACTTGGCCAAGAAAAGGCTGAACATAACTAAGTGACTAAGTTTTTGAGTTATTAAGCAATGACTAGATTTAAAATTGATCCTTTCCTGATTTAATGGCTCACTGTTTCAAAATACCTGCCTTGAAATTGTTTTATAAATTTAATTAATTTATAATTACTGGTTATTAATTATTAATAATTTTATTCAAGAAACAACCTGCTCCCCAGGGGCGTCGCCCAGGCAGATTTTTCGACTCCCTGAGGCGTGAGGCCCCCCCAACATCTGATGCTGTTGACATCTGCTGAAAGTTTTCGTCGAATAGTTTTCTGTTTTAAATTCATTCATTTTTGTTATAAAATTGTTGAAATGCTCATTTTATCGATATCGATAGCGTAAGTAATATGTTTCTCAGCAGATGGTCATATTTCTATTATTTGTAGTATAAAATGCTCGTGAAAGATGATTTCAATTAAATGGACCTCCTGACGTCTGTGAGCCTCTGACGTTTTTATTAAACCTGCCTGTTGCACCGCGTGCTGGTTGGCGTCCCTTGCTTTGTTTTTACTTTTCCTGTTTAACAGTGATGGAGAGACAGAGGTCGGTGAAGATGCGCTCGGTGAAACAAGATGATGTAAGAGGAACAAGATGAGTGAGTGGGGAACGCAAAAGTTATAAGCAATCGCAATCAAGAGGACCAACCTTTAAGTTTGGATGGAGCATCCAATAGGAACGTTGCAAGGTCTCGTAGACTGCTCGAGCGACTTGAGGGTGTCCCCCGTCCTTTTGCCAGCCTTTCCATTCGTGGTGTGGTAGCTTAGTGCTAGGGCCATATTTGCATGGCATCGATTTCGTTCTTACGTTCACTGAGGCAAAAGTAACTGAGCATCTGGCTTGGTCGAGAGATTGAGTCTAGGTTCTGTCTACACCGTTGCATGTTGGCGTGTCTTACCATCTCGGTTAACCCTACATTCGGCATAAACTTCCATAGTAAGCGATGTCTTTATTTTGGTGGCGGTACTTGCCTGATCCCATTTAAATAGTTTTATGGCAAGCCATTTCCTATGCGTGAGCGGCTGGGTGAGCAAGTTGATAGTCTGGTGGTAATAATGTAATGATTCTGTTCGGAGACGACAGTTGATAATGCAACTGCAATTTCTCTTTTGTAATGGATGCTCGCACCGGATATCGCCATGTTGCTTCTTGACCCGTTGACCCCGTCTTCAGAGTGCGCAGGCGCATGCTCTCTTAATTACTTTCTTTGTCGAGACATAAATCTTTCTATTGACGTGACGCCTGCCAAATAAATCTGTTCTATAGCTGAATTGGCTCGTCTCTCCAAGCCGGAGGCTGACAGTTCGAATCCTGGATGGATACGTTCATTTAAAAGTCCTCTCGATACCTCTCGCCCGTTATTTCTTATTATGTAGTTGAAGTTTCGGCTATAAGGATATTTTAGACATGTACGTCGTCGTCAGGCATCAACATCACGTGCGAGCGAGCTTCTCCAAGTCCCGACGTTTCCATGACAACGCTACCGTTGCGTGGCTATCGGGATGCACATTTTTTCTTAAAGCGAGCGTTTTTATTGTCATTGGAGGGAAATGGCCCAGGGTGGAATTGGCGGGGGTGGGTGGCGAGTGAATGAAATGGTAGCAAGTGAAATAGCAAAGTGGAGTGGGCATGGCGAATGGGGATTTCTCACTGGAGACAAATAAATCAGTTAAAAAGGATGGGGTTGTTATATGTTACCATATTATAGTTACCCTTCTATATATTATATTAGACCCTTATATTAGAGTTGCCCTTTTAAAGAGGGGATAGCAGATATATATTTCCCCCTCGACAGCTGTGCATGATTCAGTACCCGCAGATCCGCTCCAAGGTCCGCACGTGCACTTGGTCCTCGGACGTTGCATCCCCTCATCCCACATAAGCCCCCCTCCACGGCTCATGAGAAGAATCTTTTGCGAGTGTATCCGTTTCGCATGATGATCGATTTGGCATCAAAATTGCATCTGCCGAGACTGCTGTCGGCTCGTTCCCATGGGAACAGAGCGGTTAGAGAAATGTCGGGTATGAGAAACCTTGCGGAGGACAGACCGAGGACGTTTTCTCACAACCCCGGGATGAGACGGTCTCGGTGAAGTACTATTAGGACGTCCCGCTTATCTGCCAAGTATCTGGGACGACTGTTGTGGGCAGGAAAGCGAGTAATTAGAATGTAAATGATGTTTCAAGGAAGAGAGTGAAATCTTATTACCGGACCATCTGCTCCGGTTATTCTCCTTGTCCCATCGCATCGTTTCCTTATTCGTGTTTGTCTGCCTTCGTATCGGCGACCGAGGATTTTCGGAGTTTAATAAGTTTTGTACGAAGTTGATTCATTATTTATTTTTGTGGTTCTTTTGAAGTTTTAATTCCATTACTTATTCATTAAATTCATCGTTATCCATTATTTCGTTGACAAAATAACTAGCTTAAAATGAAATGCTATTTATGAAGAGCGATTTATTAATTAATGAAATACAGACAAAATCAAAATCAAAAGCTCATACGAATGCCATGGACAAAAATTAACCAGAAATTCGAATCAAAGAGAATGCATTTAACTTTGAAAATGTTGGCCTTACTAAGCGATCATCCAGGCGGCCCTCCAATTGCGTCACGAGAGATGCGCATGCGCCAAGGAACGGAACGATACTTATGGAAAAGCGATGTGCCTGGATCGCCCTACAATCGATCTGGAGGAGTGGAAGTAAGAGTGGAGATTCTTAGATTCACATCATGTTCATTATCTTGAAAGTAGTGTTTGCACATCATTTTATTTTGTCGTGTTAACATGCTTTATTACGTACGTATGCGTTATTTTGATTTCTTAAGCATGTATTGATTGATTTCCATTTACCGTTTGTGAGTTACGATTCCAAAATTCCATGTTTTATCCCAAGACGCGGTTAACTTTCTTCTCGCTCGCAATTCACTTTGCTCGAGCTGACGTCATCATTAACGTCATCATGCTCGCACCAATTCCGGACCACCCGCCCCCGAAGTATCAACCCCATCCGGAAACGCCCCCGGCCCTACCAGCCAGGCCGAAACGTCTTGAACTGGAATCGAGAAGCACCTTTTCCAGGTCAACCAATCACCATCCTTCCCAAAAGACCCATCGTTCGGAGCAGAACTCCGGAGAAGCTTCGACTCCTTCCTTGGTTCACACCCCGAGGGTTCAAAGGTATTTTTCGAGCCCCCTCAGTCCGCACCTCCTCTTGCCAGACTTTACCCCACCGGGTAGACAACAAAAAATCCAAAGGAAAAGACACGATCAATTTTCGCCAGTTCCTCACATGACATCGGACCCTTCCAGTTATTCTGTTGCAACGACGATGACCGTATCGTACAAGAGATCGGAGACTGATTCGAGTTTCACTGACTCTCTGTTGGAAAGCCAGCATCAAGGACTTTCTCAGTTGGCTGACTTAAGGCTTGGCTCCGTTCCCATCAGAGAAATTCAGTCTCCTCCGCTGCCAAAGCGAAAGAACATTCACAGGACAGTGGAGATTTCACATCAGGGAGGTTCGTCTGAATGCAGTTCAAACCTGACCTCGCGCTTTGAGCGACGCAAACAGATTGCGAAATACGTCAGGGTTCTCTGGCTCGGTCTGAGTGTTACCATCACCTCGGTGTCTATATTTAGTTACATCCAGCCCCATTGGTTCGTGAGCCAAACAACAGCCACAAGTCTCGGCGTGTTTGGCTATTGCGAACCAAATCGCCTCAAATCAGCAAGAAACGGAGAAGGATTCGGAAGCAGATGGAAACATTACGTCGAACCTGATGATGCCATGAACGGCGATTGGCGCTTTCACAGAAGCAATTCAGGCCACAATGTGCCTAGGGTGTGCGCCCTTTACGGTGGCCGAGCGGGTCTATCAAACCTGCCATCTAATATCTGGCAAGTCGGGTGTGTCATGTTTGGGGGCGGATGCGCGCTGCTCCTCGTGTCCAGCGTTTGTGCTCTTCTGTGCTTTATGCTTACCTTGGTGGAAGCCCTTAGGCAAAGGATTTCTGTTGGGCGTCTTTGCACTCACACCGCCTACGTTCAAGTGATGTCAGGTTGGATAACTGGTTTTCTTACAATTACAATTACAACAGTCATTAATCAACATTAACGACATCTAAAATGTTACGAAATGTTATGAAATCTTAACCCAGTTATGAAATTAACAACGGTAATAGTAATGATCGACATCGTTTTACAAACATCTCAAATAATGATAAAATGATATCAACATACAATAACAATAAACATCAAGAAATTTTTTTTTATTAAATTTTGCAGATATTTCACTAAAAATCAGAATTTTCTAGAACTCGCTCCTAAAGAGCATACATTACTACCTCCCAATAGGGATGTTTCCGAAGGGTAACCGATTATTCCCCGTGGGGTCGTTGCGAACCGGCCATTTTAATGGATCCTTGAAATCTGTTCTTGGACGGACATGCGCAGAGCAATCCTATTCGGGAATGTACATTTTTTTTTGTATTCTCCAGTCGTTGTTATTGGAATAAGATGGTAGCTTGTACCATTGTTCTAGTTGTAATGATGACGACCTCGACGACGGTTATGATAGTAGTAGGCCGCGATACATCATCTGTCCAATTCGTGGCACGTAATGAAGCCATTCTTTTAGCACAAAGAAAACATCTGGCAGTCAAGAATCAAGCTTTGGAAAGCACAAATAATCATAAATATTTATAATGCTATACGTAATACATTTTTATAAACACGATAATTTTACTTCATTTATATGAATCTGTTTTAAAGTATTTCAACAACAATTATTAAGTCACATCCTATTTGTGTTGAATTGTGGTTGTTTTATATTCAAGCANACGTAATACATTTTTATAAACACGATAATTTTACTTCATTTATATGAATCTGTTTTAAAGTATTTCAACAACAATTATTAAGTCACATCCTATTTGTGTTGAATTGTGGTTGTTTTATATTCAAGCAAAACTTTAATTAAAAATAAATTTATGAAAATTATCTAATTAAATAATGCATCACTGATGCCCTCTATTCAGGTTTAATGTTTATCTTTCGTTAGCTTTTCTTCTCATGACCGGAGTGGCCATATTCCCGTTTGCCCTCGACTCCAAGATAGCCAATCATTACTGCCTCGGCTCAAATCCTGCCAAAGCCTCCTATGGGTGTCAGTTAGGCTGGTCTTATGTACTCGCAGTGACTGCCTCTGCTCTGTCGGTCTTCTGTCCGCTTCTCGCCTATTACAGTAAAGACATTTATACCAACAAATAAGAAACATATTTTTCCATAGTATTTACAATTTGTTTTTGAAGATTTTCATCGAGTTAGATGGGTTTTTAGTCATTTATGTTTTATATTGTTGATTCTATTTTATATTTATTATTGTTTATAAATTTTAAATGAAATTTGTTGTTGCTATTTCGTTGTTGTATTGTGGTTGTTTTACATTCAAGCAAAATTTTGGACATAAAAGCTTTTTAGACATAATTGATCAAAGATGTTATTGGAAATTGAATTTTCTGAGATTTATATTTGGAAATGTGACTTCAATATATTCAAACTTCTGCGGAGATTATGCATATTTATATTCTATATTATATTTATTGCCTGCATAAGACTTGTTTTATTTTTCTCTTGCAAGCCATTTCTGCATATCTGATCACAGCTAATTGTGCATTGCAATCAATATCCAATTGTAAATTTTTGATTTCGATTTTGTCCATATGCTTTTTTTCAGAATTATGTTTATCCTGTTCGTTGTGTTGCTGTTGAAGAAGTTTGTAAAAATTTATGTCGAAAGCCAAATTTTGCAACCGACCGATAATTCATATTTTTTTTATTTTTCTAAGAATGTTTTTGAAAATCTATTTTATGCAAAATTTCATTTATCTTCGCAAAACCTTTTACTTTTTGTATTCTCGTCGTGACGAGTTGGATCCGACTTCGATAAACATCTACACACGCACCGTGACGCTTTTGTCGCCTTTCTCAAACTCTATCGATTTTTAGAAGTCATGCCACAGAGATGGCCATCGAGGTCGTGCTAACCACTCACTGCTACGTCGAGTGATTTATATTGCTGTCAATTGTTGCTAAAGCTTAGTTACTATCCCTTGCCCCGGTTAGGTTATGTCCAAAATAACAAATTGTCCTTGGAGAATGCTAGCTTAATCAGCAACTTATTAGAAATCAGCACTACAAAGTATTAGTGTTATTCCATTGATTTCGTCGTCCGAAATCCTGATAAACACGCGAAATTAAGCGCGTTGTGGGACTTCAGTTACAAAAAAAAAAATAGATGAACAAAAATTACAAGTCTTAGCGAGGACGTCGACAGCTGCCCTCGACGTACCCCAGAAGGTAAACGGCCGAACTATAATGAAAAAGAAAAAACGGCCAGTTTTCTTCCTTAGAAAAGAACAATGAAGACGAATGATCGCAGAATCTGAGATTGAGAAACAGTGGAAGGCTGTTCAACAGCTGTCAGGGTGATCTTGTATTCTTCTCTGTGCCTGTCTTATGTACTGCTGTTGTTTGTAGTAGATTTTCAGGACCCCCTTTATGGTAATGAATGCTATGCCTCCCTGTGTAGATGAAGAAATGGATTATTAGGATTTTCAACAATATGGCAGACTTTGTCAAAGCTTATGTATTGGTTCTTGCATTGAATTATCACTGTCAGTAAAGCAATAATGGAACTGCCGTGCCTGAAGCCTGAGTTGCTTCACCAATAATGCCTGTGGTGCCTTAAAAATTGGACTGCCTTGTGCAAATGTAAACAGAAATAAAACCACTTTTATAATTCAGTATGTATTCTTATGTTACAAAATAAGTGCCAGCTTTACTGCTTCTATTTGAAGTAAGGATTGCATTAAGGTCGGCAAAGAATAATAATGAACAAGTCGGGATAATGGAATTTCTTTGAAAAATTGTAAATTTGTAAAGGATCAACACAAACCACAAAGTCAAACCAACCAGTAATGTCCTCTGAAAATTTGACTCAACTTGGCTGAAGCACAGCTTTCCAACGATGGTGGCCAGCGTGGGCAGGATGAGAGCCCCGCACAAAATCCTCGTGGCGCTCATGGGATCGGACATGAGGGTCGTGTCGGCAGGGACCCGGTAATCCTCGGCATTGCCTTGGGATGATTAAACGAGCACGGAACTAACGAGATGCACTCAAAAGATGGAACCGAAGACGGACTGCCGAACAGCAAATCGAAAGCACTTCACGAAAGCCATTATGCAAAGTACATTCAAAAGCTAACAGTTCCTAAATAATTAGAATCTTTGTGCAATGAAAGCTCATACCACAAGACAAATGAAGCATTACGGACAGCAAGTGATGCTCGATGCTGAATTCGAAAAACCCAAAGTGTATTCTCCAATCCAACACTCACTGGTTTGGAAGAGATAACTGATGATTGGTAATTTGGTGGAGTACTTCCTCCAGAGCCTCAAGACAAAATCCTCCCATCGGATCATCTTCGACAGGATCAGGACACCGGAATCATGGGCAGTCCGATCAGGAGGAACAACGGGTCGGCTTTCTCCATGACGTTGAGTCCCTCCTTGTGGCCCAAGACCTGAACGACATCCAAGAGAGACATTGTATTACCGCTTTATCGGTCCAAAACGTGCGGGTAAAGTTTGAAGATTCTGCAGTGCCGGCGTACGACGACGATTGCACGTAAATTAAAATTTATTTTTTATTGTAAAGCTGCAACAAACTCACTTTTAAACAACATTCATTTTTCACGTCCATTAAACTTATAAAACATCATAGATATACAAAAGGATTTCCATTCGAGAAAATCATTGGAACTCGTTTTCCGATGGCCGACCCAAAAGCAAACAAAATCCATCTGCCATCGACAACACAGACTAAAAATCAAAGCATAAAAGCAGATTTTGATAATAACGAAACTCAGTTCCACTCGAACTCATTCTTAAATTGAAATTAACTAAAATTTTCTGAGAAGAGTTATGTTTGCGAAATCCCACCTGCATCACAGTCACTGCTCCATAAGTCACGGCCGTCCAATAAACGGACCCCACAAACAGGCCACCAGCCACAAACGGACAAAGCTTATAGATGGCTCTGTCGACCAACTCCATAATACAGATAATCCTACCTGAAAAGAATTGTGCCAAAATTTGGGATTGTTTAATCAAAAATTGTTTAAGTTATTTTCAAAACTTAAGAAAAAACATTTTATTTGATATAGAAGCTAAATTTCATTTGTAAAAAAGGCAGTTAAAATCACCTTTTTTATGTTTAACTAATGTGCACATTTATTATAAATACTCAAATCTTTATCTAAAAACATACTTCAGAAGTTGTAAATTATGGAATTACTCTGTTCTGGGAAACATATAAGATACTCTGTGTTGCATTGAGGGCAGTACACTCGAGTCGAACTGTTGCCCCTTTGTTTCTCGTCTATCCATCTCTGAAGGCAAGTGTGGTGGACCCATCGACTTGTGCCTCTGCATCGGCATGGATGAACCCACTTGGCCTCCCTGTCGTCGTCTTCAGTTGCGAAACAAACCCAACAAGACCTTGTATTATCAAAAGATTTAAACTAATTTTGAGCAGGAAGTTTGACTCAAACCATTGTGCCATTAACTAATTATTACTTTATTTCTTTTACCTGATTTTAAAAAATAAACTCGTCACAAACTTACTTTTCGCTTAGTTCAAAGTTCCTTGCATTCACATTGAGACTCATCTTGCACTGTTCGGTCAAGATACTCTAAAGCATTAGTGATGACTACCACTACATATACACGAAATTTTCCAAAGCTGGGTATAAGTGGATTTATTAATTTTATACTTTACTAGTTAAGCAAGTAAAAATTCGTCGGAAATAAAATAGAGGCACCGACGAAAACACGGCAATTATCAACCACACCGAAGGCAGATGTTGTGACGTATAAAGACGAGAGGCATTTTTCAACAAGTCGACGTTCGTGAAAATCAAATAAATAAATTATTATGTAAAAAATAATTATACTCGTTTCTAATTCGGTACTTCTCCAAATATCCATTGACGTCAAGGTGATATTGTTATTGTGTTGAGGAAAGCGAACATAACACCCAACTAACGCAAAAGTAATTAGACGAGATCTATCATTCAAATTTTTTCAATTTTATTGGACCTTAACGCTAAATATCAAACAAGTATTTCAAAGAATATTGACGAAACGTATAATGTTGCATTAGTTTTAAGCACAATCTACAAAAGAAACAAATTTTCATAAGAAATCGCAGGAATGTTCTGCTTGTCAAGTCCTAGCTTGAACAGAGAAAACCCTTGTGTTTGTTTATACTCTCAACTTTCGACAAGTCTATCATGTCCTACGAACATTTGTGGCATGTCGTGTTCGTTGGCGCATCATTTGTTTCCATACTCCAACTTCAAGGCGTCTTCAAATCAAATTAAGGAAAGAGAGTGCTGTTCAAGTAGTAACACGGAAATACAATCGACCCTTATTCAACATCTAAGGCCTTCGTCGTGCCCAGTTGACTTGTTTCGCAATTTTGGCAATGTGCGGAAAATCTCGCATAAATTCACTAAAAGGCAGACTAGAAAGTGTTTCAATTTGATTAACCAATTGAGAAACCATTCACTAAAACATGGAGTTTGTAAAAACTACGTGCTCCCCAATGAAAACGAATGGGAAAGAATTACTCACAATTTTTCTTTTGCCGAATGCGAAATTTCTTCATTTAATGACAAATGTCACTTTGGGACCAATAAACGAGGTCAAACCCCGTTGAATAAATCCTACAAAATAGCACCAGGACAGCGCATTTTACCTCCCTTTGCACATCTTCAATACTGCCAATTGAAAAACAGGAATGTTTCCCGCTACGTGTGTAATTCCTGTGAAAACTGTGATATTTATTGTCAGCACAAGATGTTCTGGCCAAACGATTCCATCTCAAATTGTTTCTCAGAAGCTCAAGCGCCCTCCTCTAACAGATTCGACATCTTGTCTCAATCCTACGACAACAATAATACATACTTGAGAAATTGCCATCCGGACAGATTAGAAAATTACCATTTCCATCAGAGTGGTAATTCAAAGTTTCATCGCAAAAGAATCCAGCCAAATAACTTTGATAGTCAGAAAAGTGGATTCCTTATGAATGGTATGAGAGCCTACGGGGAGTCAAGTCAGAGATGCCATCGATGTTGTCTGAACAAGCATTTGCATTACTCCGGCTACCCCATCACGAATTACAGATCCACGGAGAAATGTTGTCACTACCCAAACAATGGATGCTCGATCCACTGCAGAGATTGCAAATATTGCCACTGTTTCGCCTGCAACAGATACGACGCCCAACTCCAAAATCACAATCGATTTTGTCACAAATGTGATCAACATCATGAGATGTGTCGTCACTGCCACTTTTGCAGACACAACACCGAAGGCAAATCATGTTGCTTATTTAGACGGCACCACGAAAACCACTGCCAATCCTTGGATGAACTGATGAACTGCTGCGGATCTCATACCGCTCGTGCTGTTGGCCACATCGACACTTTGGGTAATCTAGGACAACTTATCAATGCCTGTGCGTGTAACTTCTCACGGAAGCAATATCCACCTAAATATATCAATGAATGTTACATGTATGCCTGGCCATGCTCATCCACTACCAGGGAAGCTGGAACTCAGACTCGCAGTGAAATGCCAAAGAAAAGAACTGTTAATACGCAAACCTGCTCCCATCCAAAGAAGACTTTCGTCGTCAGCAAGGTGATGAGAAGACCACGATGCTCTCGCCAACCATACCGTAATAGGACACGACTAATTTATTTTGTATGTCGAAGGAAATATTTCTTGAAGAAGCAGGCTTTAAAGCAGAAACATAATTTATTTGAATCCGAGAATTCAAATTGGCCCGCAACTTTGGTTACAAATTGTCAAACGGATGAAGAGATTCTAAAGATCAACCCTCTACGTCTGAACGCCTACTTTAAGAATGCCATTTCAGAATGTCGGGCAGCACTTTTGCAAGGTGCTTTACCTTGCGAAAATAAATTTACAAATTTTCAAAATTTCTCCTCCAAAGTAACAAATAGTTTTCACAACTTTGTGGCACAAAACAGCGATCGCATGGAAAAGCTGAATAACCATCAGGACAAAGCCAACAACATCTGTAGCTATTTACAAGGAATCGACAAAGGTGATTATCCAATAAACCGAGACATAATTCACAAAGAAATGCATCAAAACCAACATCCTTTCCTCTTATACGGAAGACGAGAAACCTACGAAAGACAGAAACCCCTCCAAATTGAAAGCGGAAAGTTCAGCTCGTTTGACTATCCAATCATCCCAGAAATTTTTTATCGTAGCCCTAAAAGCCA
This sequence comes from Hirudo medicinalis, assembly GCA_011800805.1. Lineage (NCBI taxonomy): Eukaryota > Metazoa > Annelida > Clitellata > Hirudinida > Hirudinidae > Hirudo > Hirudo medicinalis. The sequence continues at coordinate 232,669 of MPNW01000036.1, forward strand.
AGTTTGCACAAGCTATCCATTGGAAAACCACAAAACATTCCTGCTGGGTCATTCGCGAAACAGTTCGACCCATCCGTGCTACGACGTTTGTAAGTCAGAAATCGGCCATAACAACAGCTCTTCAGCTCACGAAGAATGCGAAACCTCAGGCAATCATAAACTGCAAAGTGAATCATCCGGAAGACCTTTTCATCAATTTGTTCTCTCATCTGTTGAAGAGGTGCCTCCTTTGAGTCAGCATTAATTTGTTGAATAGCCAAGGGGCCGTCATCATGCCATTTTGGCCGATTTTTGAATCTTACCCCCTAAGTGCAGATGGACGGTCCCTGAGCGAGACTAGATCCTAAATTGGATAAATCAAAATCAAATAATTTTCTCTTTTAGTTATTTAAAAAATAAAAACTGGGATAATTTATTTAAAAAAGAAAAGAAAAGAAAACAATTTTCATGATCTACTGAAAACAAATTGATGCTTAAATTTCCAGGCAACTGGGAACATCAAACATCAACAAGCAGCGAACTCCGAAGATGGCAGACGTTCATCAGAATGGAAGGAAATATTTTGTGTCATCGGAAGTAATCATATGCAAAGATAGAAAAAAACTTTGAACAAATGAGTCTGTGTCGAAACGATCAATCAATCAATCAATCAATCAATCAATCAATCAATCATTGAAATATTCGATATTGCGCCATTTACATGTATAAAATATAGCAAAATTGATTCTAATTTTTAGGCAATGGCTAATGATGATGATGATGATGATGATGATGATGATGATGATGATGATGATGATGATGATGATGATGATGATGATGATGATGATGATGATGATGATGATGATGATGATGATGATGATGATGATGATGATNTTTGAGTCAATGTCATCGTAATTGAGTGATGATGTGATGATTGAAGATTGAGATTTGATGATGATGATGATTGATGATGATGATGATGATGATGATGATGATGATGATGATGATGATGATGAAGCTGAAATGAAGGCTTTCTAAAAGTACAATATATTCACGATCGAGCATCTGAAATAGCATTTGCCTAGACATAAAATAACATCAAACTGACAACAAACTGAATAATTTTGACAAAGAACATAAAAAAAACATGACTATAGGTTGCAATGTTGGTAAAGTCAAAAGCCAACTCATTGGGGACAGCCTTTGGTAACGTCAGTATCCCCTACCCTCAACCTTAAAACCAGCCCTACTCCTAATCCCAACTCCACACCTGGAAAACATAGAGAATTTAAGAAAAAGCAAATTTGATCGCCATTGGCTTTTGGCCGTGAGTTCTCCTGGTGTCCAAAAGTTGTAACAAGCGATAGTTGAGCCTTTATCTGGATTTTGCCACGAACGTTGTATAGTGTGAAAGACACAATAAAATATTCTTTATCCATGCTGTCCGACTGCAGCTTTTGTTTTTATGCGATGACGCAACAAGACTTCCAATCGTAAATATCAACATCTCCGAAAACTTTTCAAATGATTAATTTTGCTTATCACATAATTTCCGGTTGATAGGCAGTCGGCATCATTTTTCGAATGCTCGGATCTTATTTTAAGAAGTTCTTAATGAGGACTATATTTAGTTAAAGCTTGAAAATATGCCTCAACAAACATTTCTTTAAAAATTGTAAGTCACTTCTAAATAGTAGCAATACTTCTTCGGTTGCTTTCATAATCGAATTGACTGACAAGTTTCAGGGAAACTGAACACGTTCAATCCCAATGTCTTTCACGTCGAGGGCTTTAATCTTTCAGTACATCACCGAATTGATGGCAGTCAACATAGCCATGAACAAGAACGGAAAATACTGCGATGTCAAGGACTTATCCGGCATCGTATTTGATGGCGAGCGTGATTCCAATAAGTTTCAGACGGTGGCCGATGCATGCGATGTTATATCGAGTATAAGCATCAACTTTGGTGTGATGTACATTGTAAATTATGCTGTTGTCTACCAGGGCCTAGGTAAGTGATTTTCAATTGTTCATTTTATATTTGTTTATAAATATTTATAATTACAAATGACTGTATTATTTTAAGAACAGAAATGTTTTGAACTTTTTTTTTCATCCGATTATCACGCTAAGAAAAATCACAAATTTTTATAAATTTTAGAAAAAATAATTACAAATTATTCGTCACAGAGACGCGGAGCGGACAGTTGGATTATTTCTTGATTTATCTCACGTCAAAGAATGACAAACAAAAATGTGCTGAATATCCTGGTCCCTCAAAAACAGGCAGTGCGGGAATGAGAGTGAATTGCCCCTCTTTGGACACCACATTCACCGGGGCTGTGCTTGAATCTCGAAAGAATTATGGTTTTTCCCTCGCAGAAATCGAGTTCCATTCGCTTAGTAATAAGTTAAATTAAATTTTGTTATAAATACTGCTCCAATCAAAATGATGTTAACGAATGCCTCGTTTGCATGTTTCAAATTCCAATTATATTACTTGACTCGAATATTAAATTTTGTTGTTTGGTGTTGTTAAAGATGGTCATTAATTTACAATACATGCTCTCAAATCCTTCCATTTCAGCCTCTGGCAAAGCAGGTGAGACGATTCTGCTTTACCGTGGCTGCTTCAAGTTGTCTTTCAGATCAGACAAAAGGATGAACGAACCCTTGCTGAGTTCATGCCAGGAAAAATGCTCGGCCGGAGGATTTGTATTCCTTGCAGTAGAAGTATTTAGTTATTTCCAATAATTTATTAAGATTCAAGACCAAGTCACTCCATGTTCGTCTAAAAGATATTTTAAAAGCACCTCTTTCTCTAGTGGCCTGCTGCTTTGTGATAAGCATTCGATCACTAAATAACATCACTTTAACTAAGCATGTTCATCTTGCAAAGAAGTTAGACGCGAGATTATTGAACAAGTATTTAGACAGCAATAAATGTTTTATGATGAAACATTTTGAAGCAAAACACCCTTTGTCATTGTCAACAAGAATACGCTGACAGCGATGAAGTACCTCCTTCAAGATGCGATTCGAAGTGCAGTGATGGTGTTCATTGGTGTGGAGGTGCCGATGGCATGTCATCAGTTTATCTCGGTCAGTTACACAGTTTCATTGATGTCAACATGTCTCGCATATTGCCACACTTTGCTTCTCTAACAAAAATTAGTTATCACAAATAGATGCTTTATGATGCAGAATTCAATTTCTTATAGATCTAAACAAGCAGTGGAACGTGCTTTGAAAGTTATGAAGTTATGAGTTTCCGTTACCAACGAATGAAATAAAGAATTTATCAATGAACGCGAGTAAAAGTGAACTTAATTGTTGCAGTAAGAGCTCCATTGCCAACTTACAGTGGATGTTTTCGACTGGACAAGGAACCAAACCCAACTGCTGAACACATTAAAGACGACATGTCCATTTCAAAATGTCTCATTTACTGCAACGATTTCAACTACGCCTTACTAAAGGTGAAATTAGCCTAACAAATGCGAATCATGAATTTCAAAAGGATAAATGATTTTTGTTTGTTTGTTTGTTTAAAATTCTCAAAGGATGGCAACACGTGCTTCTGCAGTGGAGAGTTTGATCTGCCAGAAAACAAATACGATGCCTGCACAGCCAAATGTTCAGGTGATGCTACGAACTTCTGCGGAGGAAGGACTGATCAAGTTTCTGTTTACGAAAGTACGAAAGTCCATCTTCAACTTCATCTTCAGCATCAAAAATGAGTGTTTTAACAATTTGCTTGCAATCTGAGAGCATGTTTAGTCCTAGGTGTGGTGCATTGCAATAACAGTTTTTTGATTGGCATTAATTTGTCATCCAAACAGCCTGCAACAGCAAAATCCTTCATTCGACAGGGTGTAGCAAAATATTAAAGTGTTTGGACTCTTACGACATGCTCGGAGTTTGTGCCAAGGGATGCATGCCTGGTTTTGAAGGGGAGCACTGCCTCTTACGAAGTGAATGGCTTTCTTCTTCTTACCAATCAAGTGTCATAACGAGCAACATAAAACAATTTGAAATGAGCAATAAATTGAATTTTCAGGCTTACATTGTACACATTTGTGAGTTTGAGTATATAAAATGCCCGCTTAGAGTTAGGGCTGGGATTGGGAATAAGGATTGTTGCATACTGCAGTATGGGCAAGTACTTAAAAGTTACTTGCGCCACTAAAAAAAAACAATAAATAGTTCCATTTAATTTCGTGGGAGTCTTTGTTTTAAGCTGTTACAATATTTATCTTTGCAAGCCTAGAGTGTTTAAATTGATTTTAAATATAGAATAAATTGTGTATGTATTCACAAAGATGAAATATTGAGATTGGTCGATGTCAATATCTGCAGCACTCATAATGGAGGACTACTCAACACCCGATGACGGACCGAGGGAGGGAATCAAATTTGCTGGTTTCTTTTACCTCGGTTTTGCACTTGGTTCGGTGCTTTTCGCAGTCTGTTTTACTTGGTGAGGATTACATCACGTTCTTTTACTAATTTCATTGTTTTGAAATATTTTAAAATTAAATTAAAATATCAAATTATCATGGTTTTAATTTATTTAAAGTTGCTTTTTCTTTTTTAAATTGCAAACCTTGACGATTAGCTGCTTTGACATTATTCAGTTCTTTCAAAAGAGTTCTCAGCATGGAAGGAACAACATCTTTCACGAGTGAACAGACACTCAACTGAGTCGTTCAAATGAAAGTAGGTTGCTCATTTAATAATTAATAATTAATAATTAATAACTTAATTAATAACTTAATAATTAATAACTTAATTAATAACTTAATAATTAATAACTTAATAATTAATAACTTAATAATTAATAACTTAATTAATAACTTAATAATTAATAACTTAATAATTAATAACTTAATTAATAACTTAATAATTAATAACTTAATTAATAACTTAATAATTAATAACTTAATAATTAATAATTTAATAATTATTTTAACTTAATTTATTCTTTCTCTTGCCTCGTGCTCAATCACAGTTCGTCTCTAACCTCTTTATTCCTTCTGGAACTCAATGCTTGTCATCTGAGACAATCTTTTCTCATCACATCAACTCTACAGTGCTTAAAGCATTGAATGGAATTGTTTTTCTTATTTTGGAACTTCGAACAGTGGCTAACCAAAGTTGATTGCAACTCCGCAATCAAAATAGCCACTCAATCGCTTCCAATTGATTAAGAAATATATCACATGAAAGTTTTAATGTCTGAACTCCAGTGTGAATTTGATTTTCAGTCTTAAACGACTTAAATCAGAACTTCTTTGATCTTTCAGGCCCTTTGAGAAGGATTTTTGGAACTCGGTCCGCTTCAAAAAGTCCTGACAAACACACAGTGTGAATTGCTGGGATCCTACGACTATTGATGAATATGAAAGAATATTAATTAGCGAAGAATGAATATTAATTCTAAATATATTTTCATATTTTATTGCTCCTCAAAAATGCGTTACTCTTTTTCCTAGTGGGAATTAAACAATTGAATTGTCGTCTGCGTTTTAATCTGGTCACGTGAGTGCTCACGTGCATACATTCCAGTTATTGTACCAGAGATGGCAGTATTTTGTTCATTAAAATAAATATTCGATTTATGAGCCGTACGATCTCAATCAAATGGATTGAAAAAATTATCTATTATTATTATTATTGTTATATTATTATTACCACCACCACCATCATCATCATCATCAGCAGCATCATCATCGTCATCGTCATCGTCATCGTCATCATCATCATCATCATCATCATCATCATCATCATTATTATTGTTGTTGTTGTTATTATTATTGTAATTTATTATTATTTATATAAAAAAATACATTTCCTACAGACATTTTAGGCTGGCACACTCGCCACAGTATATTATCAACCTGGATGAAATATCTGCAAATCATGATCATCATCATCATTATCATGATGATCGTCATCATAATCGGCGTGAGAAATCATATTGAAACAAAGAGTTGCCATTTGTTCTGAAGATTGCTGTCGTAAGCAATTTGCCTTCTTCAGACAACAAAGATTCTTTTGTTGTTGTTTTCGTTGCAAGCAGGCGACTTACAAAATTATGAGATTCATTGTTTGAGTTTTACTCATAATATTATCACTGACAACCTTATCGAAACAATTTAACGATTAGTTTACAAAAAATTATTTTTCTAAATAAATAAATAGATATTATTATTATTATTTTTATTTTTATTTTATTTTTTTTTTTAAGAAACGGACAACAAAGAATGTTGCTGACATAAGATTTCAACCTTCTTTGTACTTCCCTGGTCAACCAGGCATCTTCCCTGGAATTTCTCATCACAGGAATCTCGAGCAGCTAAATTCGTGAATTAATGAAATTATCTTGGCCTCCTCTGCTTAAAATATCTTTTAAATAAAAATAATAATTCAAGTATTTCGAAGTACAGTAATCTCTATAAAAAGATTCTTCCTGAAAACCATCTCCTGTTAAGTAGAAACGGTCTGCCATCGAAAACACGGCGATTTTTCCGCGAAACTGTCAAGCAATCGAGAAAGCCATGTTATTCCAGTTAATGTTCTTTGTTAGTAGTTGTTATAAAGACACGCGCACTTTGCAGTGGTTTGAATAGCAGCTCTTAAGTGCGAGTAACTGATGCTATGTTACATTCTTAAGCGCTTTGAGATTTTCAGTCATTTCAGTTAGGGTTATGTAGCTCGACCTGGCCGGTTCTCCACAAGAATCACACCTCACTGTTAACAATGGAATAAATATATTACGCCATTGCGAATTTTCCTTCGTTTAAACCAACAACCTGAGGCCAATTAACAGTTAAAACGCTTGTTAATTGAATAATTTTTAATGTTTTAGCATTAAAGACCAGAGGAATTTTTAATTTTTAAATTAGTTAATAGTTTCATTAGACCAATTACCAGCGACCAAAGACGCAGCCATGGCTAGGATTCATTTAATTAATGGAATCTGACGTGTAACAAATTGGATGAATTTTAAACCTTTTATTTTAACAAAATTTTACTCTATTTTAATTGGATTAAACATTCTAATGATTAATTTCTTCCATTGACGTGTTACTAATTAGAATCTAAATGAGAAAACCTCCGATCGTCAGCTAACAGCCTAACAATTACTGAATATTATCTTTAATTACGATTATCACCTCCGGTGCATTGACGAGAGAAATTGTCAGACAATTGCTCTAAAATCGTTAATTTAAGAAAAATTAATATTGCTTCTATTCTTGCAAAATGAAAATTAATTCATTGCTCACACAATCGCACATCCCTACACTGAAGCTTGTTTGTTCTCGCGACTCTTAGTTGTTGCATGGAAACGCTTTCATAAAATATTCGCGATATCTCAAGAATCTCCGGGGATTCAAATCGTTCTTAGCTTCGAATTCTCACTAAAAGTACGAACTATCTCCAACTTTTCTGCACACTTGATTCCGAATGTGAGGCTTTTGTAAGAAGCGTAATTCCTCGGAACTGCTGCAAAATCTTAGAACGTCTTTTCGTTGTTGATTTCATAGCGTAGAGATCGAAATGCACCCGTCGATTAGAATAATGACCCAGTATTTAATTTACTTGGACCTTTTGCTACGATTCGAAGAATGCTAAACCTGGTAATTTCTTTCCAGCCAAATTCGCATCGAGTCCTGAATTACAGGGATACTTTGAGATTCTGAACTTCTGAGGCCATTCCCGAAAAATGTCGAGATCCGAGCGTGGCTTTTGTCGTCAGATTGAACTTATGTGAATGAATGTGATCGTGAACGATTAGCGTGATTGTGTGCAGGTGACTGAGTGTGACTGCGCACGTGAAAGTCTGTGACACACACTCTCAAGGATCAGTTTTTGGAACTTGCAAAAACTTTTTCTGAGAACAAAACCGAGCTTCTCTCTCATCATCGACATCTCACCACTCTACTCTACTTTGAATTTCAAAAGAATACCGAATTTATTAACTAGTTTTTACTATTTTGCTAAAATATTTTCAAAATAAAGTCACTGTAAGTGCACAAAAATGACATTCCGTGCAGCACAGTTTTCAATTCATTTAAAGCAAGTAACTTATTAAGTTAACAACAAAGTAACATTCATATTGCAAATTTGTCCTTCCTTTCGTCCGTCCAATCGATTAAAAAAGATCAAGTTGACCTTGACAGTCAATGCCGGGAATTTCCACTCTCAGCAATACCCTTGAGATATCCTAATGAAGTGGAGTGATGGAATTTCAATCGACTGAAAGGTGTCGAGTTCAAACCTTCGCTGGTGCTGCTCGCATTGCAATGTCAAGCATGTGACATTCTTGCAAGCGGTGCCTGTCATGACGATGACTCGGGTTAAGATGATGACGTAAACATGAGGAATAGGATGAAGTTGTTGATGATGATGATGACGACGACGATGATGATGATGATGTATGGATAAACCAACTTCATAAAACAGAACAGAAACTTTATTGGCAACCAAGAAACTTCGAAACCGAACAGACTGAAATATATCGCTAATATCTCCGAAGTACGTAATCGCCTGCAATATCGTCAAACCCGCAATCCTTCTCGAACTCTAACTTCCCGCCTCGCGGACTGTTCCCCCAGTCCTTTTATACTCGNGCGGTGTCTTACGACGTCAAACCCCGCAATCCTTCTCGAACTCTCTAACTTCCCCCCTCGCGGACTGTTCCCCCAGTCCTTTTATACTCGAATATGGCGTCACACCAATGATGATGATGATGATGATGATGATGATGATGATGATGATGATGATGATGATGATGATGACTGTTAAAGTGTGTGGCGCAATATAAGTAACATAAAATAATAATTTTACTAAATTTAATATATATTACTATTATTATTATTAAATATTTTAAATTATATTAAAAAATTTTTAATTTAATAAATAATTAAAATAATAAATAATTTAATTAATAATAATAATATTATTATTAATAATAGCAATAATAACACCATTATTATCATCACGAAACTGATCGCAGAGCGTGCACTTTCACGAAAGTCGTGTCTTAAGAGAATCATTTCTCAATTGAAGATCGTGATTTCTTTAGAATTACCAACACTCATGATTGAACTCAGTGGTTGAAGTTATTTTGGTTGAAGTGATTGGAAATTGAAAAACCTGATTGAAGAATTGAACAACGGACGTTGTTATTACTTCTTGTTATTATAAATCTAATCCCATGTTATTTGTTTTTATTATTTTCATTTTTTTTTTTTTAATGGCAACCGCACATTCACCGTTCCAGGCATGCCTGACTCATTCATTCCTGGACCCAGCAGTCATCACACCCCTGAGTCCAACCACACTATCATTATCATCACCAATATTATTATTATTATTACTATTATTATTATTATTATTATTATTATTATTATTATTATTACTATTATTATCATCATCATCATTATCATCATTATTATTAATATTACACCGTACATGTACATGAATACTATTTAAATAGTTAAACATTTCCTATTTTATATTAAGAACCATAAAATACTAATAAAACCAGTAAAGGGTTAGGGTTAGGACACAGACATGCATCCATCCCCCTATCCGTACACCCATGCATTCATCCATCTATCTGTACATACATGATCTCCTAACCCTAACCCTAAAACTAATCCTAACCCTAACCCTATCCGACCATATGTCCCTATATCCGCATCCACTATAACTAATTTGTAATTAAGATGATAACTGATAGTTTCAACTAAGTGGCTAACTAACTTTTCATCCTGAAAGTTAGGGTTAGGGTTGTGGTTAGGGTTAGGGTTAGGGTTAGGGTTAGGGTTAGGGTTAATAAAAATTAAAATTGCGGATGATGATATTGATCGTGATAATAATTTCGGAGGTCACGGTTACATCATTATCAATAATGATAATTCGCCAGACGACATTCGCTAGCAGATCAAGGATTAGGGTTAGGGTTAGGGTTAGGGTTAGGGTTAATAAAAATAAAAAAAATAAAAAACCCACAAAAATGAACTATTATTATCGCAAGGTTATTGCATTGATCGTGATAATAATAATTTCGGAGGTTACGGTTTTGATAATGATGACGACGACATCCACCAGCAGGTCAAGGGTCAGGGTTAGGGTTAGGGTTAGAGTTACAGTTAGGGTTAGGGTTAATAAAAATAAAAAATAAAATAAACCACAAAAGCGAACTACTAATATTGCGGATGATAATGATCGTGATAATAATAATTACGGTTTTGATAATGATGACGACGACATCCGCCAGCAGGTCAATATGCAGTTCGTAGATCTGTTTACATCGCCTTAGCAGCGCTCTTCTATGTTTACCATTGAGATTTGAAAACATAATTAGCATACGAGAGGCTCTTATTGGCCGCTATTTATAAACATCGAATTTCCATTTGTTGAAGGATTGGTCGTACACAAATTCAAACGTACGCAGTATTAAAATAGAATCACAGTGAAATTAGGGTCATCCATCTACTCATTCACTCATCCATATAATCACTCACTCATCTATCTATTCATTCATTCATCCATCCATCTGTTCACCCATCCATGTAATCATTCATTCACTCATCCATCCATCTGTTCACCCATCCACTCATTCATTCACTCATCCATTCATCTGTTCACCCATCCATGTAATCATTCACTCATGGTTGCATCCATCCATGAACCATGTTCGCCTAGCATCTTACGGCTCCATAATTGCACAGCATTTAAACTTGAAATCACGTGATGTTTACATTCGGATTCGTCGAAACTCGTTGTAAACAAGAGCAGACGACGGAATCGTGCAAAATATGTTTTAATCTCCAGAACAGTGTCCACAGTAAGCAACAACTTGATAATTAACGACGCGATATGATATATAACGATATGATAACGAGCGCTGGGTCAATTAATATTTATGTTATGCTAATGTAATAATAATAAAAATAATAACAATAATAATAATAATAATAATAATAATAATAATAATAATAATAATAATAATAATAACAATAATAATAATAATAATAATAATAATAATAACAGTAATTGAACGCCATGCCGATCAAATGGTCCAAGGAAAGAGTTTCAAAAGGAACCGTGTTATTGATGACGATGATGATGATGTTAGTAATGATGACCTCGACGATGATGACGATGACGATGATGATGATGACGACGATGATGATGACGATGATTATGATGACTATGACAGCAAGACAGCGACTAATCTAGGACGGGGGATATTTTTGCATGGAAATGTGAGTCATCTCCAGAGAAATGAGTCGAAAAAATGTTGATGGAAGCGAACGATGATTCCATGGAAACGCTGAATTGGTGATGATGATGATGATGATGATGATGATGATGATGATGATGATGATGATGATGATGATGATGATGATGATGATGATGATGATGATGATGATGAT
>MPNW01000036.1:244210-268705 GCA_011800805.1 Hirudo medicinalis
CATTACGTTGTTGACTATGAATTACTTGTGACGGCGATGAGATGACAACGACTGTAGAGAAAATGATGACGACACGGTCGTGACGATGAAGATGACGACACGGTCGTGACGATGATGATGATGATGATGATGATGATGACGACGACGATGATGATGATGATGACGACGACGATGATGATGATGATGATGACGACGATGATGATGATGATGACGACGACTTTGAATCTCCCACATGATGATGATTATGCAGAATCCAGGAGGTCGATTCCTAAAGTGGCAATAAGAAAATACGTAACGAAAATAATTAAAAACGATCATTATCATAATTGTCGTAATCTTCAGGGGTCTGCTGACGTCAGTAGAATTTCTGGGAAGTGGCTTCTTGGATGCTCCGAGTTTGACGACACCCAAGCTTTTGGAGGTGATTGAGAGAAGGTGGTGTGTGCTTGAAGTGGTTGACATGGTTGATGCGATGATGATGATGATGACGACGACGATGACGATGACGATGACGATGACGATGACGATGACGATGATGATGATGATGATGGTAGTTGTCAATACCATGTGAAAATATTGACAGTGATATTCACATTCAGACGGCCTACTTTCGAAGTGCCTATCAGTTAATAATGCTCTTGTGATTAACCCTTCGATATTACGCCGCAAATTATTCAACTAGGCCGGCAGCCACAAATAGAACGAGGTCACATTTATAGAATATTGTTTATATTTATAATGTAATATTTATAGAAGTGTTCTGTGAAGTCTTATTGGCCGCATTACAACTTCCGTGTTCTATTGTTAACCTTATGATTACCTCGGCTCTTGGATTGGTCGGCGAGAGTGATTAATATGCATATGAATTGATTATGATAATGTACGCATTCACTAAGTGACCTTTTGCTCAGAAGTTCAAGTCTCAGTCCCAAGTGCAGGACGCCAAATCCTTCCTGTGTCGGCGCTTTCTCATGTTCATTCATCCTTCTCTCTTCATTACTGATGGTTAATAATATGTTAATTAATTAATATTGATAATTTATTAATGCTGTCGAATAATTAATTAATGTTGTTGAATGATTAATCGATGCTGTTGAATGATTAATCGATGCTGTTGAATGATTAATCGATGCTGTTGAATGGTTATTTAATGCTGTTGAATGATTAATCGATGCTGTTGAATGGTTATTTGATGTTGTTGAATAATTAATTGATGTTGTTGAATAATTAACTGATGTTGTTGAATAATTAATTGATGTTGTTGAATAATTAATTGATGTTGTTGAATAATTAATTGACGTTGCTGAATAATTAGTTGATGTTGTTGAATAATTAATTGATGTTGCTGAATAATTAATTGATGTTGTTGAATAATTAATTGATGTTGTTGAATAATTAATTGATGTTGTTGAATAATTAATTGATGTTGTTGAATAATCAATTGATGTTGTTGAATAATTAATTGATGTTGTTGAATAATTAATTGATGTTGTTGAATAATTAATTGATGTTGCTGAATAATTAATTGATGTTGTTGAATAATTAATTGATGTTGTTGAATAATTAATGAGCATTATTAACTGCATAATCAAGCGCCACTGAACTTTGATCGAGTGGGCGTATAAAGAAGGAATCACCGGTCTTTGTGATTAAGTGGAACTTCCCGCCAGAACTAAACAATGAAAATGCTTTGATGCCATCTTTAAAAATAGTTAAACAATTAACATAATTTATTAACTTCATTTGCAATCACAACATTGGCTATTCGTCGGATTTGATTGACATCTCTAATGAATAGAAAGCTTTATGTCGATTGGGAAATGACTTGGACACAAGTAGGACATTACGTCATATTAATTCTATTACGTCTTACAGAGAATATTGCGCTACATAATGCATCACGACATTAGGAGAGGTTACTTAGAGGCGCATAATAATTAGTCTATACAAACAGCATTGTGTTGTGAGATGATGATGTGTTGTACGAGAAGAGTGATCGTCACAGTCACGTGTTGCCAACCAAAGCGAGCCAACGTGTCCTGAAACCACGTTTAACATGGTTGCACAACAGGGTTGCAACAGCTCCCCTTCACACGCGCATATCTTGTGACCGGTGGATGTTGTTAATAATAGTTAGTAATAATCGTAATAGTAAACTGTTATTATTATTAATATTAGTTAGCCTTGTTTGTTTTGTTTTATGTTTCATATTCGCTTGCTAATTATCGCATTATTAAATGTGTTGATACTTAAGGACCTTCCTCCTAAAATCTTCTTCCTTAATAAATAAATCTAATTTGAAGTCACTTCATTCACTAAGCATAAACATTAATAAGCCTAAATTCGATTGAAATGTTTTTCGCTTCGGTACAACATCACCACGACAGAGTGCTTACGATGGAACTCGAGTTGAATCCAAACTCATTTTCATGGAAGTCATGAAAACGCCTCTGCAAATAACAATATTTTGTTTGTTCAGTTATTTGTTTCGAATTTATTTTCAACTTACTTCCTCTTCTCAAGAGCAGCTTGCTTCGGAGTTAACGGGAACCGTTCAAAAATTGTGCTATTTATTAGCACAAATGTTTGTCCCGAAAATTCAACAAGCTTGACAACTCTTCCACATATATGCCTCATAAATCCTCTTCAAAACAACCATCCAGAATCGGATTTTCGGAAAAGGAGAATGGCTTCTTAATTGGGATTTTTACGGAGAAGGTGCTGAGTGGAATACACCGAATAACCACGGATTTCATGGATTGGTTTCGTGTTTTGCATGACGAAAATATTTTCAAGAACTAGAAACATGTGAGCATTGCATCACCGTTGCGAATGCGCTGAACGGCATGTAACGAAGACAATTTGATTAAATTTTGGAACTTATAGTTATAGGGATGTTTAATTCTGAGTAGATTTTTGAATAATAAACGTTTTAGGTCGATGAAATAGAGATTATTCGTCATTTCGGCGTGTTTTTAATTAATATATAGCACGAATTAGAGCCAGAGTTTGTCTCACGCAGTGGATGTGCAGCAAGTCAGGCTAGCCTCCGTGAAGTCGTATTTAAAGGACAGAACCGCGCAAACATGTTCTTGGTTAAGTGGCAAGTTTTTCGATTCCGTATTGTTCTGAACGTTCGATAACGTGTTTGGACGAACGTAATTTGTCCAAAGATATTTTACTTGAACTTCATTTTGTTTATTGTCGAGAGATTTAAAAGTGAATTCTGCATTTCGGATAACGAGTCCAAGTTTGGGAGTTCCGTGAAAAGATGAAAGCTTCTAAAAACTTTCAAAATCTAAACGTACTCATACCTGACAAAATGAACAGGTTGGATTCTAGATTATCGAAGTATTTAATTATATTCGAGAATTATTTGCTTCGTAAAATTCCAACGCATTCACGTGCTAGCAACCGGCATTTGAACCCTGGTCTGACGTCATAAGAAAATCTGGGCCCTTTTCAATGCTAAATTTGCTAAATTTTGCAAATTTTTCCTAATTTAAAATGTGGAAAAATGAATGCGAGTTTGCAAAACTATTTGGTTGATTTTGAAAAAATAAGGTTTTGTTCGTGCTTTTAGTGCATTGGTTCACATAAAGTTACGGATTTAGGTGTGAAATAGAAACAAATTTGAGTTGCGTTATTAAAATTTTTGATGTGTACTATTGTTTAACGTAAGAATTTCTTTGCACATCAGGGAAAACATCGTCGTCACTGATGATTTTAAGGCGATTCTCTTGGAGGCCCACGCCCAAAATCGTATCACTTACGGGATTTACGAGTCTGGGAAACAACTCGAAAGGTAAATTTTAGAGTTAGTTGCTTGGATTGAAAAGCTATTAACATTTGTACACCTTACTAACATGTTGCATCATGATAAGCTCATGCAACATGTTTAGTTATATGTGCAGATCACCTAGTTTGTTTTGTTTTGTTTGCATTTGTGCACCAGTTATTCCAGTGTTCTAATGTCGATTTTGATCTAGCATTTGTTTCTTATTACACGTCATTTAGTGGATATAATAAGACTTGTGTGCACGTTTCATTTATAAATATTTATATGACGTTTGACTAAATTTATTTATTTGATTAAAGTCTGTTGCATGACTAAGATTAATATTTGACTAAAGGTTTTTTTTTTTTATAAATATGCCCTCATTAAGTTATGGACAATACATACTTACATCAGAAACAACAAATAAAACATCACGATTTTCCTCACACCTCAGTTTTTTGTGCTCAGCAATCCAGATGATGTGATGCTTTGCGTGCTTCCTTCCTATTCCGGGGCCGAAGCGACTCTCCACATCCACTTGACCTTGATCGAGGCCTTCTGTCTGGAAGTTGGAATCCAGGTCGTGAAGGTTGACGACGTGGAGTCTCTTAGAAAACTGCTGTCCTCAAAATTCGAGAGGAGCATCTCCAGACGGAGTGAGGATGAAGACGACAATGAAGATGACGACGATGACGATGTTGGAACGATGGATTATAATTGCTTGCTTGTAGAAGTGAGTGATAGTTTGGTCAATGCTTACTCATAATTGTACAACCTCATGACTACAACCATCTCACTATTAGTTATTAGAATTGCCTAATTGTCAGCAGGCTCTGACTTAACACAAATTTGCCTAGCTATGATATCACAAGACTTCATTTCCTCAAATATGACACTTTTTTTTTTCAGTTTCCTGATGGAAGCCTATCCCCATCAGAGGAGAAGCTCTTAGATTATTGTACATACCATGTAGACGAAGAACTGCCTGCCTTCAGATTGGTGGAGTGAGCCGAGACCGTTCCATGTTTGGATATTATAAACAGGCAAGGATCTTTCTCGTTAACCTAGCTTATTGTAACGTTAATGCGAGCATCTGAACTTACGGTCATTGATTTTCTCAGAATCAAAAGTCATATTTGTGGGACTACAGCCTCGGCCATCAGTAAAAAGCAGTCTTCCCAAATGACCAATCGAAAGGCAGCATCAACGTGATTCATCATCTTGAACCGACATCGTTTGTCGTCTATTGGGCCGTGCCCTCCTCTAAACAAGCAATCAGAAAAAGATTCAATTCACCTTCTGCCCCTTCCAGGGAATGTACATAGACGGAATGGATGATACCTCGACAGCTTGTAAATAGGATCCGATCATGGCAGCCAATCATCTCCTCTGTTGATAGTTTATGGATTTCTGCAGAAAGATTTAATGAAATCCTAATCAATTTGAATGAATGAGGAGCCACACCTGTTCCACCTTTGCCAAATTGACTGGAGCTTGCATTTAATGCAGTGTAACTAGTAACTGAAGCTATTGTCATTATTGAAGCTTTTCATTTGATCACTACTTCAATTGCTATTAAAGACTGTTGGAAATAAAAGATGCAGTACTATTGTCGTTAATTTTTTTGTTGGAGGAGATATTCAATCATTACCGTAACTATTCTATATTAAGGCTCAAACCCGAGCTTGATTGCGGTGTTTCACTCAGATTTTATAAGAGTTGGAAAACTAAATGTTTCAGGGTGGCATTGGTGTTTGCACTAATCGCTTAGCGGTGGTTGAGATGGTGGGGCGGTTTGGCCTATGAGAAGTATTTTATAACTGGACAACACGGGCAGGCCTCAGAAAACTTTCAGGAAAATGACGACTTAAAAAGATGCTGGGAATAAGAGAAAATATTGTTACCCCGAAGTGCAACACTTAATGCTTCTTGGTAAAAATTGGAAGCAGCAATCTTTACAAATAACAATAAAAAAGTTAAATGTTTTTTGACTATTTTCACGGTGCTTACCTGGTGATGGCCTTCACATTTCACTTTGTTTTATTTTGTTTAAATTAATGGAATTTATCTCAGAAAAATTATTTAATTATTTTACGTATAGTTTTAAAAGATTTAGTGTAAAATTATTTTCGGAAGACTTGTTTTGAGAAATTCTACATGTCACGAGATGCTGCATTTCGCTAAACGTTTTAC
Source organism: Hirudo medicinalis (assembly GCA_011800805.1). Taxonomy (NCBI): domain Eukaryota; kingdom Metazoa; phylum Annelida; class Clitellata; order Hirudinida; family Hirudinidae; genus Hirudo; species Hirudo medicinalis. Next base: position 250,182 of record MPNW01000036.1, read on the forward strand.
TTAATTTCTCGTTATTTGATGCATTCTCATTCACCAATTTTAATAATTAAACAATAATATTACCTTTAGAAATTACCGGCTGTGAATTTTACACTCCAAACTCAAATAAAAAATGGACTTCTTGCATGGTCGTACCAAGTTTCTCATCTGATGGGTGTATACACCGAGGTGCTGGAGTCGGTTCGGTTTAAAAGTTATAAGAAATGAACTACGATTCTTCGATGGTCTCTGATCTTTAAAGCAACTGATTATTACGTACATTTAGTAAGAAGTCCAGAAGTCTGATCCTCTGTTTGTGACGTGATAATAACTCCAACAAGCAAGCAACTGGTTAATAATGGATAACGAAAAATTTGTTGCACAGCCACTCAGTTCTCCCTTGAAATCTAGGATTAGCACTCTACCTTCTGGAGCTAAAAGTAATTGGTATTACGATCACGAAAGCGACGATGTAGACAAGGCTAGTGTTTTTTCTTGTAGGGACATTGCCTTTATTTTGATAATGTTATGATGGAGCACAAGATTTTTTTTATGAAAGCGAGAAATCGTTTCAGAACGTGAATGTGATTTTGACTTTATTTATAATGATTTGAATTCCCATCTAAAGTTTTGCACTTTGGTGAGCATGTTATCATCAGCTTGATTCAATCATTTGTTATAGAAACCACTTAGACAATTTTTTCACTTGGTAAAATGAAATATTTCTGGGCCTCCAATCATATTCAATAAGAAATTCATGCCCTACAAATAATTCATAGCTTCAAGATGTGTATGCTGACTCATTCACATATTTTGCTGGGGGTTTGTCCTAGTAAATACTTTATTGTCACTCGCCTTCATTCCAGTCCTCAGCGATACGAAGAGGCTGGTTGGAAAGGCAACCATCGAAACTCTTTTCCAGTCGAAAACAGAAGTGGGTCGTGCTTCAGGAAGGCTACCTTCACTGTTTTGATGATGAGAGGGAACTCAAGTCTGCCACAAGGACCATTTCCCTTGTAAACAAGACTGTGTCAGAGATTGCCAATAATGATAGTGTAACAGCAAACAATGGAACTGGAGGTTCTGGGAAGTACCTCTTCCAGATTTCTCCGGGTATTTCCATAACTCTAACTTTTAAGCTTTTGTGATTTATTCGTTAAAGAACTCCTATAAAGTATAACAATCCATTCAACCAATCCGAACGTTTTCATAGTTTTTCTTTCGTTTCAGCCGAGCCGAACTCGGACGGAAAGACCAATGTTTCGTCGAAGAATGTCGACATTTTTGGAGCATCCTCAGAGCAGGAGAGGAAGGACTGGATGAAAGCTCTCAAGAAATCCATGTATGCAAAGATTGGTGGAGGTTGGTATTAAACACATTTGGGTATTGGAATGGGTCTTAATGATTATGTTGTAAGGAATGTAATTGTTTTTAAGGTTGCCTCCTTATAATTTGATTGTTGTTCACTAAAAGATTTGAATTTTCAAATAATGCCATGTAGTTAATTTGTATAATTTATTTAGTTCTGTTTACATTGAGATCACCATAGTTATATTTGATAAATATTTATTGTTATATTAACCACTATTTTAAGAATAATAGTATTAGTTGTAATCGATAACATCGAGTGTTGTGTTGGTTTGTTACTCTGCATCCAAAGCATTTCCTCTCTCGAACTGCATCTCTTTTCCAGCAATCTTTGGCGGCTCCCTGGAAGACACGCTGAACTTTGAAAGGTTGCGGAATCCGGACAGAATTGTGCCCGAATTAGTGGAGGAATGCATCCGATTCGTGCAGGAGAACGGCCTCGAATGCGATGGAATATTCAGGTTGTTTGGCTATATTTTGTATGTTGTGTACATTACAGCAACAGAGATGATAACAATTATTATTATTATTATTATTATGATGATGATGATGATGATGATTATTATTATTATTATACTTTTAACAGAATGTCTGATTATGACAGCACTTCGATTAAATGGTAGGACATATTAGTAGTCCTAATAACCCTTAATGATAATTACTTTGCAGTTGTGNTGATGATGATGATTATTATTATTATTATACTTTTAACAGAATGTCTGATTATGACAGCACTTCGATTAAATGGTAGGACATATTAGTAGTCCTAATAACCCTTAATGATAATTACTTTGCAGTTGTGGATAATTATAAAGTAATTGCTCAATAATAATCTTAACGATAATGACGTCAAATCTCTTGCGACTGGCAGACTCACGGGCAAAAAGTCGCTGGTCCGGAAGCTCCAGGAGAAATTCGATAAGGGAGAACGACCGAAGCTCGTTCTTTCGACTTCCCTTGCCGAAGCTCCTCTCCTCTCCTCTTCTTGCTCATCGTCTTCTTCCTTAACATCACACTGGGGACCCTACGAAGGGGTGGACGTCCACTCGGCAGCGTCCCTCCTTAAATGCTACCTCTTGGAGCTTCCCGAGCCCATAATTCCTGTCGACTTTTACGTGGACATCATGACGGTGGTGACCAGGGAGTACGAACTTCATCCGGAATCATCCATTGACAAGATCTCATCATTCCTATGCAAGATGCCTGCACACAGTTATAACCTCCTCAGGTGGTGATGGATGAATGGACGTATGGAAATTAGTGTAAATGAATGATCATGTGCGGGGTTTCTTGACAGATAGATGGACAGACTTGACCGACATCATTTTTCTAACATTTATTCTTGACCTTGCAGATACCTCTGCCAGTTTTTAAAGGTTGTCGGTGACAACCAGGCCCAGAATCGGATGACCTACCAAAACCTTGCCAAGGTTTTCTGCAACGCCATCCTCGAACCCGAAGACAACGACCCGGCTCTCCTCATGGGCACTGCCGACAACAGAGCCAAGGCCGTCACCATCATGATGACCTTCTTCAACAGGATATTCAAGGATGACTGGAAAAAGGATGACAGATGGGTATCCTATGCTAAACGAAGGCAGAGTCGCCTCTCCAAATCATGGGACGATCTTTCCAATGAGGAAGATTTCTCTGTCTCTTTTACCGGTGATCAAAAACCCGGGGAAACAGCTGAGGTTCAGACGTCGAAGAAATCTGCCAAAAATTCCAAGAGCCTTGAGATTCTAAATTCCCGACAGTCGAGCAGAGAAGAAGAAGACGAGTTGTCTTCCACTTCCTTCACCGGAGGCTCTCGGAGTGACAAGAACAGGTGCAGTGGCAGCTCGACCTCGACAATCTCCAGTTTTTTTGAGATGCTTCCAAGGTTGGGCTCATCCAGGAAGGGCAAGGATAAGTCCGATCGGTCGGTGCCGGCAGACGTTCCGGACTCTTCTCGTTCGTCCATCTCTTCCGAGCACTTCCAGGATGTCCTTCTCAGGACCAACCAGCACAACTGCTCTGCCCTCAACATGAGACGAACAAGTTCAGTGAGAGACCATGCCACCAGGGAAAAACTCCGTTTTCACGACCTTTGCAGAGGTCAAAGTATTATTCAAGCCCTCATGAGTTCTCAGTCCTTTGAGGGGATGGCCGACGAGAAAGGACAGGACACCGACCTTTGGCACCTGCTCGAGGTTCGTCCGAAGTCGTTGCCCGTCGACGACTTAATTGAACACTTTTACAGACTGCAGGAGAGTTTGGCAGCGGAGCACAAAAAGTAAATTTTCATCATTAATTATTTTTAATTGTTTGATTAATTTGTAGTTTTTTCAAATTTTAAAAATAATGTGAAATATATGCTATACATCGATTCCGTGCTATTCTCGAGAGTTACGACATTTAAATTCAAAATTGATCACGAAAGAGTCTCCATCTATCTATAGGTATTTGATGGATTCCATTGCCATAGAAATTCCTCAGTTGGTTCCTTTTGAGCAGGCACCTGATGCAAACGACTGCATCTCAATCGTCGTGGTTTTAGTGATCATGTTGTAGTTCGTAATTTACAAATCGTCTGCTCATTTCCCCCTGACTGGGGATGGTTAAGCATCACCAATGCACATTCACTGTTTGCATCAATTCATCATTAGAGGTGAATTCAGCAAACATCGTGTTGTATCGTGCGAACAATGTATTTTTAAAATCTCTTCAACTTTCACAATGGACGGTAGAACATCTTTATCCACAATTAATTAGGCTCTAATTAGCATGACTATTATCCATGATTATGCTCAAGCTTAATAACAATCATTTTGAAATATAATGACCAAAATCATCATCACAGTAATTTGTGGTTTTTCCTTGGACAGGGTTCACGACCTTACAAGAGAACACACAAAGGAGGTTGAAAGGCTAAAAAGAGAAGCCGACGAGCAGAGAGAGGGCAGAGAACAGGCTGTGGCCAGGGTGGTGGAGCTTCAGTCACAACTGGAGAGTTACTTTCTCAAATTTGGATCTCTCGACCTTTCAGAGGGTAATACGCCCTGACCTTTTAAGGGGACGCAAATCTCATATAGATCACAAATCATAGGACTTGAAACCCAGTTTTATTTGTTGGGATTGGGGAACAAGCCAGTTATGGAGGTTACTTCATAGTACAGGTGGTGGGATATAACGCTCTTGGATCTGTTGTTTATGGGGAGCATCGCTTTATTATGATTATGCTATTTTATGTAGTCACAATTTGCATGTAGTTTCACAAAGCAAAGAACATGACAGTTTGTTTGACGAATGAATTTGATGTGTGTGATTTCGTTTCTCCATGACTTCCAATTACTACAATTGCATGAAGAATTAATTGGAACCTGTTCTTGGATTCTTTTTGTACAGAGCAGCAGCCACTGAGCCTCTGAGTAGCCATTTTGAAATCTTTAAAGAAGCTTTAAATAAAGTGGGGAAAGTCGCTCAAACCATTTTGAATGCATCTCTTTTCTTCGTGGGATTTCCAGTGCATGACATCACGTGATATTTATGACAACAATTAACTCGATACACAAAAAAGAACATTCCAAGTTTATGTTGTGTCTACAATAATGATGATAACAGTAACATAATAAGGCATTTTGTCAGATGGCCTTCTCAAACCTGCATAACCTCCTACTGTTACCATCATTACTTTTTCAGTTCTCAAGACATTGCCCTGGCTTTTTATGCAGGTTAATTGCTCAATGTAATTGCTTGTTCTGGCTTGGTCAGATGAGTCGGATGCCATTCGTCTTCGTTATTCTCGTGTGGTGTCACTCTCGAACCTCGATTTAGCGTCTATTACAACAGTCGACGTCCGTTTGTAATGCACCTTTTCATCTTTTGTTGCTCAAAGTGCCTTTTTACAACGACATAATGGACATCTTCACCTTTTACCCAATGTGTTTTTGTCCACTAGTGGCCGATGTGATGCTTGACGACAAGACTGAAGTAATATTTGTTTTCATGAAGCATTTGATCACTTAACTAATTAGTTTATCGTATCCTCAGCATTTCGGATGTTTCCTCATAAGAAGGTGGTTTTTCAAAGCTTTGGACAATTCCCTCATAAATTAACTCGTGTTTTTATGTTACGTAAGTCGTTACTCATCGAGGATTTCTTGGAATTTTCTAGATTTTGTCGTCGAAATTCTCGCGAAAGATTTTGTTTAGCTTATTCCTGTGCGGTTTTAAACAAGTTCGATTGATTAAACAGGAATGATGAAAATGAGTCAGCATTGTTCATTCATCAACACTTCATGAGAATAAAGCCTTGGCTTCCACATTAAGCTGGATCGTTTTCATGCAGATGCTGAAAAGATTCAGCTAGTCGAAAGAGCGGCAGTTAATGTTTTGTTTGTTAGCATCTTCTATCGATTTGTTAGCGTCGTTAATCTTGCCAGAAGAAAGGTATTCATTAATTGTTTGAAACGATAGCTAGCGGAGCACGAAGTCAATAAGAAAAATAAGGATAAAATTAGAGATGTACCCGACCTTTGTCTGTCACATATTTTCGTGTTTAGGAATGATATCAACGTTATTGAAACTGTCTCTTGTTCTCAAGCTTGGCTGTTCAATTTTGAGCAATGTTTCTTTTATCTTTAATTCCCTTTGACCATTCCTTTTTGTGAGAGTGTAGCATGTCGGTAAAAGTTTCAATCGTTATTCTAGATGGATTATTATTCTAGATTAGTAATTCGAACAGAAATTGACGCGTATAAATACAACTTGTTCGTGAGAGCAGTCCATGTTACTTAACAGTCGTGAATTATAAGTCTGAATGGCTAAACTTTTTATGTCTTGTATGAACACGACTAGCCATCGAGTAATTTTACAGACAAAAGTAAAAATATTTTTTTATTTTTTAAAGAAAATTTAAATATTTAAATACATTAAATATAACTTATTATTTTTTTCTTTCTTTTCTCGGTTGTTTACATGACAAGGACCATAATTCCCCATGGTTATGCTTTGATCATAAGATCAATCAGACTTCTTAGCAAATTATTCGTGCTGATAACATTTGATGGTAGTTTAGATCAAACTTCATTTAAATCTCACCCAGATTCTTTTATAATGGTTCTGCTCCGAGAAATGGTGACAAATCGACTGCGATTGTATGGAATTCCTGAACTCAAACGAGTTAAAAGACTACCAAATGACGCTTACTCTTTCACCTCCCAAAACTTTCCAGAACATACAAAACGAAGTGGATTATTCTTCGTCTCATATAGCATCGTCTTAATCACAATTCTCAGCATTTTGTTTTTGTACTGCTTCCTCGTCGAATACCGATTAGCAAAGATCATTACAAAAATGAATGACTTTGAGAAGCGTCAAAAACCCCTCGAGGAATTGGTGAAACAACTGATGTCAAAAAATGCAATGGAGAATTCAAAATATCTGAAACACGGAAAGCTAAAACAACCAAATGAAATTCAAAATATGCCAAAGGGAGACTTGGAATTACGAGCATCTGAAGATCATAACATTAAAGTATCTTCCAGCAACCCATACTCATCTCCTCGATCAGAGGATAAACGGAATAATACTAGCATCATCGACAACACCAGCAACAGTGACACTAACATCATCAGTCCATCGAAAAATGTCTTCACGAAGATTCGCATCAGAAGATCACGAGGAAAGAATAGGAACACATTTTCAGAAAGACAACCCAAAAAAAGTCAGTCTTTAGTAACTTGAATAAAGTTTACCTGATGACGACGTTAGACGAATTAATAAATCAGCTTTACTTGTTATCATTTTCGTGGATTATCGAAGACGCATTAAATATTTTCAGTGATTTATCGAATAACTTTTCAATATTTATTGCTATTTAGCTTCAGGCGAAAAGTCGAGCAAGCACGAGAGAAACGCGGTAATCGCATAATTTAAATTTGACGATGATTTTTGCGTGTGATAATGTTGTGATGCTTTCAGACACATTTGCCACTGATTCATCTGGAAAACAATTCCACCTCAGTGAGAGAAAAGCAGTCCGAAGGTGATGATGAACTTATTCCACCTCATAATCATAACCATTATCATAATCTTAATCATAATCACGATCACTCCTCCTCCAATCCTCACCTTATCCTCCAATTAGCAAACAGTCAAATTTTCAACTTCTGGAGGGAGGCAGACTGGGTCGATAAGTTCAGAAAAAAACACTTTTACTTCAATCCCTTCACTGGTCACGTGGGCGTACAAAGGAGTGGTGCATACCTGATATATGTACAGGTGAGGTACCTAATGTTCTCGTGCAGCTGTAATTATTCAACTCATTATCATTATTTTTCTTTAAAAAAAATTTTTTTCCAGTTTCTATAAAGTGTAAAAATTAACTGCAAGGGCTGGGTTTTAGATCGAACCATGATGAATTCCTTTTAAACTGCGTTCGCCTCCCATTGAGATTCCTGGAAATCACTTAAATTTTCTAATAAGTGATTTGTCGATTACAGATTGTGTATCACGATGCTATCGGTCGCTGGTCTGCAGGCATTGATGTCGACGGTAACGTAAGAGCCAAATGCTTGGAGTCCGAGCAGTTGAGAGACATTGAAAACTACAGCCAGGAAAATCACGGCGTCTACAAGCAGTGCTCCATCTCCACAGTGGTACACCTGATTGAAAAACAAAGCGTTTCCATAAAATGCATGTACGGCCATCGTACGATACTCTCACAACCTGAGTTTACTTTTTGGGGCATGGTGAAGCTGGCTTGATTTAATAATAATAAAATGTTATCAACACAACGTCGCCTTTGTAAAATAATAGTGAAATAAACCGGGAGTCCGTAAACTTGGGGAATTTTGCTAATGAGTTTATTGAGCAAGTATTCAGTTAACTGAACTGAATAATCGGGTAAGTGTTTGTGTGGATCTGAGATGCTGTAGGATGCAGATGGGTATCTGGGATTTCTGGCTGTCTTGGCTCTTTTGGCTGCTCTCTGGCTGCTAACCCTAACCATAACCCCCAACCCTTGGCTCTTGTCTTAGCTACTTTTGCGCTATTATGAAACTGTCTTCTAAGCATCAACATACTGAATATTTCCATGGAACAATATAAATTTAATTATTCTTTAATTGTTTAATTATTTTAATTTAATGATGCGCCAAGATTGTAACAATAGCTCGCAATTTGCATAAAATACAATCTAACCACATAGTTAACCACAAAATGGCTTTAAAATTGGGAATCTCTAAGATTTTCTTTTCTTAGCTTGCTTGGCCTGGACAGAGCAATACAATTGTCGGCTCCGACAAGGGAGTTGTCCACTTATTCAAAAAGCGAAATTGTTTGGATATGACTTCAATAAATCATTTACAACTTTTATTGAAGTGCACTGCAAGAGTTCAACCAAAAAGTTGATGGCAGGATACCTTGCAGGAGATTGAGTTTATGGTTATTTATTATTAACATTAAAGACAGTGTTAGAGTATGGGTTAGGGCTGGAGTTAAGGCTAGTGTTAGAGATAAGGTTAAAGTTCTAGTTAGGGTTAGGGCCGGCGCGATTGTTAAGGTTAGGGTTATGGTTAGGGTTAGTCAGAATTACGGTTAGGTTTAGAGTTGGGTTCATGCCTAGGGTTAGGGTTATGTATTAGTGGCATTATATTTAATTCCAGAATACTAACAAGTTTTTATTACTAAATATATTTGCGACGATGGTTCTCCATCTTAGGGATTTCCAGAGTTTATTGCTTTTTATTGCGTTGTTCCAAGTTGTTCATTATCATAAAATGTCGCGCAGATTGAAATAAAGTGAATTTCCAGCGCTCCAAGAAAGTTTGTAAACACAGGCGCATCTAATCACCTTCCTGCAATGGAATTTTGGTGCATTTACAAATACACTGTAATGTTGTGGTGTTGATCAAATGATAACATCGAGCCACATCCATCACCTCGTTTATAATGTAATTCATTTTCGACATTCTTGTTAAAATCAAACTTTATTGTCGAATCCAAATGGAACTACTGAAGCTTGCATTCATAAAAACTGAATAAATACATCTGATGCACACTCACACGATCTGGACTTCATGGCGAGAGATGGTTGATTGGATGATTTCAAGGCCACGAGAATGCAATTGACACGAAGCAGAAAATAAAGAACTGAGTAATTAGTAATGATGCTTGTGGTAATTCATTACGAAGCCTTTAACCATCTCAACATCTCTTTCATCAGCTTCTGCGCTTCACAATTTTCTGGATTTTGTGAGTTTCGGTTTTCATGTAAACATGAATAAATAAAGCCGATACGTCTAAAGTTCATGGATATCAACACAGGAAGCATCGAGCGTTGTTGTGCAAGGTTTGTGTTGAATAAACTGACCTCGAATACTGCTAATGTTTGAAATTATGCTACACTTGGGGTACATGCTACTTACATTTTCAGATTTCAAAAGCAATGAATACCTACGCAGAGTGTGTGAGATATTTGCTTAATTCTGGAAATAGAGCAGTCACACCACAGATAAATTCACGCGAAGCACCTTTCGGCCAAATGAACAGCATCGAAGAGGACAGACATGGAAATGTTGGGATCATTCCTTCAAAGGGCTTCAGAGGATTCCGAGTGAGGAGAACAGCAAAGAATAAAATGCAAAAAAATGAAGAAAACTCACTCAAGTCGGATTTCTTGAAAAAAAGGAGACGTTATTTTCGAATTTGACAGTGAGGTTTGGTTGTTCTAACACATCATCATCAACCATCCACTCAATGGATTGTTAAGCTTGAATTAACCCTTTCTGTTTCGAGTTTCAAATGACAGTCGACCGTTACCATTAGATGGTCACATTTCGCTTAGCTGATTCGCTTAGTATTTTCCAATAAGTTATTACATGTTTATTGGGGATTTTATTGTATTTATTATGACGAATATTAATATTTAATCTTGATTATTTATTTCTGCACGTAACGACGTTAATTGCATCCAAGTTCATTACCGACGAGCGGTTTTTAAATGAATCTTTTGAAATAAAATGAAGAAAACACTGTTGGACGCATGATATTGATCACTTTTAATCCCTCGATAAATATTGAATTACATTTTCAGCTCATTCGAGGACGCATTACTGTGCAAAACAAATTGATTTCTCAACGACAAATAAATATTTATTGCACCAAAATAACTTTCTGAGTCATCGAGTTGATGCTCAATCAGTTTTAATGTAACACTATTGTAAAGAAACACCGTCATTAGGTAGACTTTTTATTGTTATCGACTTGAGATGACATCTTAAAATTTGAATAGAAAGAGGAATCTGGATGACATAAGTTGGACAAAAAAAGAGATTTTTCCAAAACATTAAAACCATTTGAAAAATATTTGATCCAAAAATAATCACCAATTTCGTTAAAAACTCAATAATTATGCGACACAAACACGATCTCCAGAACGGACTGAGAATAAATAGCATGCATGTTAGCATGCTGGGTTGAGCTGGTCGATGGATTGGTACTCGGGTGGGCGGATGGACGGATGGATCGTGTAGATGGATGGACGAATGCACTGCTGGATTATTAGGCATATAAAATGTTATAGGCAATATAACATAATTCCTGCTTTATTTATTTGATTAAAGTCAGTTGCATGACTAAGATGATTTGGACTTGTTGAGTTCCTGCGCGAGGACGTGATACTAACAGTCATAATGTGTCGTTTTCTCAACCCAGCCTCAGCCACCAGGGATCTCCACACTCAATCCTCTAAGATATCCTCTGTGATCCTAACAGATCCAAATCTTGTTAGTGGGTTTAATTATTAAACTTTAATACAAGTAAGTCTTTCTTAAGACAATCGCCATGCCTTCCTCTCGCTTTTAGTGGACAAAGATGTCCTTTGAGGCATCTCCTCATGACCGATGCTTGTTATCTTTAAATGACCACTTCAGTGTCCTCCTCTTCTAAAATTCACGCCGTTCAAGGTGTGAAAACCACTTCAAGCCATCATGACAATGGATAAAAAGCTACATAAAGACCTAGATTCAACTAGTTTTTGTGTCCCAAGACTCTGCTATTTTCCGAGTCAGGTTTAAACTGGCTGGATGGGATTTAACGATGAAGCATGCATCGAGTTAACCACACAAGTCAGTATGATGAATAACTGCGGACAAACATAGAACATCATTAACTTGCATAAAATTAGCAACAGGTGGACATTCATATTCACATTCATATTCATATTCATATGAAGGGTGTATTGTAAGAGCATTCATTTTTGATTTCTTTGGTAGCTTTGTTGCTGTGCGTTGCTTGAGCCACAGATACAATAACATTGCCATAAATTGCAATTATATCGATATTTCATTATTCTTTTATTAGAGACTTTGTTAATTTCTGAAATACTACTTAATTCATAACCAACTTACGCTAGAATTGTTCGAAGATATTTCTCACGCAAATTTCTGCAAACTCAATTCGTCCTAGCTCGCTGGCTAAGTGGTTTTCAAAATCGGGGTTTCCCCAAATTTTACGTCGTTAAAAAACAACTTTAATCGTCATATCAAGGGTCCTCGCAAATACCTGAAAGTAAAATGATTCTAACGAGAAACTTTCAAATGAACACAGACCATCGTGGTCTGAGGGAAGACATGTCGAAAGACGTCCTCAAACAATGTTCTCCAGATTCAGTAGATCTCAAGAAGTCTGGGGATTCGAGACGCTGCGGAATATATTTTCTAATATTCGGCATCTTCGTGATCATTGTTTTTACCATTTTGTATCTCTATTGCTTCCTAGTTGAATATCGTTTGGTTAAAATTGCTAAGACATTGAACGACTTTGATACACGTCAAAAAGAAATCGAAGACAAGTGGAATCTTCTGATGCTCAAAAATGCTCAAATGGAGAAATCAATTTACGTTTGGAATCGCTTAAAACCTCAAGGTAACTGAAATTACAAAATAGATGTCACGATAACTTGCATCCTAGCCTTTGCTGTTATCCCATGACACAATACCGGGAATAGTCCAATTTACGTAGTGCCTGATATGTGTTATTTTCAGAATCACTAACTCGATACTTTTCCCAAGTGTTGACGGAGGCCAGGCTTTGAACACAATGCGGTTTGACTGCCTTTGAGTGCAGGGATGCATCAATATGAGTCACTAGTTCTTTCGACATGAATATTCATTTCTCTTTCAAATTAAAATGCAAATTAATTCCGATGTTATTTTTATTCAGCTTCATCATCTCTTAAAAAAAGTCCAAGCAATATGGTAGCTATTACTCAGTGACGATATCGATTATGGTAATGATAATAATAACTATTATGCCAATTTATTTCAGGAATCTCGGCCAATGATCCACTTGGAGAACAATCAAAATTCATTAAAAGAGAACGAATTAGAAGGTTAATTGCCTCATTAAAGCTGAGCACTCACATTTCAATTCACTTATTGACTCTCTGTTTCACTCTTTCTCCCTCCACACAGCAGCAGCCCAAACTTTAAACTTCTGGAAAGAAGCAGACTGGGTCAGAAAAGTAAACAAGAAAAACAATTTCCAATTCAATGCTTCCACTGGTCACGTGAGTGTGAGTGACGAGGGGGCTTACCTGGTTTATGTACAGGTGAGCGATTTCTAATCGACATCGATTGTAAATTAGATTTCTCACCTTCTCATTTCTCAGTCTACAACAAACGAAGACACAAAATCTAGACATCTGCGCATATGCTTGTCTTTAAGATGAACGACTAATTATAAACAAACTTTCAACGATAAAAGGAAAATGCGGTGTGCACAACATGCATTTTAAAGTCATTCAAACTTCTACCCATTCAAAAGCTCGGATGTTAATCATTTAAAAACTATTTAAATATATTTGCAGTTGGTTTTCATCGATGCTCTCGGTCGGTGGTCCATTGGCGTCGATGTCGATGGAGAAGTGAGAGCCAAATGCTTGGAGTCAGAGCAGTTGAAGCCCGCCGAAAACTCCACGAAAGACGCAGTGTACAAGCAGTGCTCTATTACTACGATTGTATACCTGAATTCCAAACAGAGTGTTTCCATTAAAAACGCGTACGGTCATCGAACCATACTATTGAAGCCCGAGGTCGCTTTTTGGGGTGTGATCAAATTAACTTAACTGGCTTCATCTATCAAATCCATGTGTCTGATAAATAAAACTGTTTCTTTAGTTTTTGTAAATGCAATTTTAGAATGAATATTTATTATTTCTAACCGAGCAACGTTCTTGACTTCTAAGAATGAAATTTAGAATCACATTGAATTTAGAAGAGATCGCCCAATGTCTAATTGCAATAAACAGAAAAACCAATTCGGTTTCAGAAAATGAAGTCCATTATTTTAACGGAATTTTTTTAAAGGTGTAAGCAAGTTTTTAAGCGCATCTTAACGATTGCTCAATTCACACATTTTCAAAGGTTGTTTAAGTTAAAATATTACAAAGACAATATAGGCTAAATAAAAAAATAATTGCCCATTTATTACAAATATGTTTGTGCATTTATTTTCATTTTTTTATCTAACGTCAATATATGTGATGTACGTCACATTTTATACGCAAATAAATGATCTTAATTATAAATAATAATAACTATAAATTTAATTGACAAGATTTAATTTATTAAGTTAAAATAATTTAATTTAAAATACACAAACTAAATACGATACTGATTGCTTCTCTGGGTCGAATATCGCCATCGATGTCTGTTGGGTTGAGTACCCCTTTTTATAAGGAGAAAGGAAGTTCCCATGATAATCCGCTTGCCTAAAATTCCTCGATTTGTTTAGATTAGAATTTTTGTAGACCCGAAATGACTAGTTTGCCGTATGATCTGTACCTGACCGTCAAAAGCTATTTTTGGGCGGATAAGTTTTGGCTTCCACCGAACACGACATGGTCAATTCTAGACAGGAACGAAACGAACTTCTACCCACACTCAAGCGATTTGTGGATTCCTTTGCCCATTGCCGTTTTCTTGTTTTTACTCAGACTATTATGGGAAAGGTTTGTTTTAATTAGACTTTTTTTTATCCCATGTTAAAGAATATCATAGTTAGTTTGACAATTATATCTATTATAAACGTAAACTGTAACTCACAATTTAAGAATTGTGTGAGACTGAAGGCCTTGTGACTTTAAAAAATAAACTCATTTGACTTTCTACTGTTTAGCATGCAACAACTGTCTTTGCTTGCTTTCTTAGATTGTCTTCTCATTGTTAGAAAAGTACAAACAACCATAAGCACAATCATTACTTTACTTACATGATAGATCTTGGATTTCTACAGTGGTTTTTAGACATTATGTGGTTGCTGAAATATTCATCTAAAGTGATATTCCCATAAATCTTTCTAAAATCCAGACGGAACTGCTCATTCGCTTTCCTAGTTTTCCTCGGTGCGACCTCGTCGACAATTCTCTGGTCACTCTGCTTTCTTCCGTTTCATTATTGTCGCATCCATCGTTTCTTGGTTACTTCATTAATCGTCACTGGGTGGCATTTAAACTTTGGTGCAGAACATTTTTAGTGAATTCAAATTGTAGTTATCAATTGTTTAATTCGATTCGGCACTTATTAAAGTTATAATTGAACCTGCAGGGATCAACGCAATGTCGCTATTAACTCAGAATATTGACAAATAATCTTCTGAAGTATGAAATAGGTGCTCATTTAAGCTTGTTTGCTGTTATTTCAGTTAACTGAAAAATTGAGTTATTAATATTTATTTGAATTCTACTTTTTAATTTTTACTCGAGAACGTTGTTGCTACCGTGCGAAATATTCGTTATCGATAATCGGTATTTTCTGCAGAAATTGTCATTTGTTGGTGTTTTCAAAAGCAAATTTCATTTCCAAGTCGGCAACATTTCGGCCTTAACAGTTGTTTTTGTTGTTCTCTTTTTGAGCTACATTCCTGAATGAAAGCCCGAGGGGTCACAGCCTCATCGTGATTGTCGTGTTTGTCGCTCGGGCGTGCATTCATTCGGGTCACGCTCGGCTGATTTAGAGTGCACTATTGATGAATTAGCTCTGACATCCCTCAGTCTATCGAACTCTGTTTAAGTTACATTTTCACTCATTGTCTTTACATCTGTCAGGCTTATTTGTTACCTCTGAAATGGATTCAACCAATTCACAGATCTCTTTGCCAGCTTCTATGTGTGCCATGATTTGGCATCACAACATTTAAAACATCAACAAATTTATTGATGACGACGACGATGAAGATGATGACAATACTCGACGTTTAATATTGATTTCATATGTTCAGCCTGTTGAGCTCATGCATTTGCGATGTTGATAACGACGATGCTGTGGTCTCATAATAATGACCTATGGACTACGAACCCAAATCTCCAAATGAATTCATATGACACGGTGCCACTTTGCATGCTAAAAGATGTGAAGTATTCCTTCACATTTGGTTTCATTAAGTTTTGTGACGAGCAGCTGAGGAGGATGACAAGAAATGTGTCGAACGATGACGGATGCACATCGATAAGCCATGATGATGATGATGATGATTGCAATGGAAAAGTTGCAGGTACAAGAGGATTGCATACTGTGATTACAGGATGTTGTGATTGTGAATAAGCCAATGATTATTATGGCTGGATGATGAGCCAAGGTTGTCCATCAATCTGTTGTTGGTTGATTATTGTTTAATTCTGTGACATCACAAGATGTCAATTACAGTCTCAGATCTGTGCCTCTTCAAAACTGCATTCCCTGCTTAGGGCATGATGGTGATGATGATGGTGGTGGTGGTGGTGATGACTATCATCTGATTAATGATGTTGATGCAAATAAAGGTAATAATAAAGTCCCAATCATGGGTGATGATAATAGACTTTTTTATCCGTGATCGCGAAAGGTCGAAGGTTGAAAGTATTATCTCCTCCCCTGTCTAAGAATTCTGTGCACTCACTTTTACTCGTCGTCTCACCAAATTCCTAGGTTTACTAATGGGATGAACTTTTTAATTATTAATTAGGTACTTCATTGCAATGTTTTTTTTTTAATTTGAGGATTTGTGGAAGGTCTACCTGCATATATGTAAACTGTAGACTGCGTATTACGAGCGATGTGGTCTAACCCATCTCGATCACCTATTCTCGAGAGGACTCGAGAGGCTGGCAATTGCAAACCAAGACGTAAACAACTGGACACAGAAAACATTATTTCTTGTCTCAAAAGTACATTTGTAAATTGTCACCTGTGGCAAGAAATCATGGAGTCTGTGCCATGCAGTGGCTGCCATGTGTTATAATCGATAATCCATCCGTAATCTTCTGTCTACAGAAGTTCGCAAACTGCAATTATAATGAATGCAAGAAGTTAATGGCATTTAAATGTACTTTGATTTATTAATGGTACTTGCATTTGAATTTGTTCTGTGGGAAAGCTGTGCAAGCATATTTACATCTGCTGTCAAGTTGTAAAAAGGCTGAAAAAAGGCTTAGGAGGATCTGTTAATGGGGGTTTGCATGTGGCGAGTCCAAGGTCGTCGAACTCCGGTCACCTCTGGCAAGTGAGACAGCTTAATTAGGTCTGGAATGTTCTAAAAAGTGACTGAGGTGTCTGAGGCTTGTCAATGACAACGGCTAATGGGGATGGATTATTATTAATTAAATGCACATTAATACAGCAGTCCTGTCTGACAAACTCAATTAGAGAGATCAAAGTCCTTGGTGGTGATGATGATAGTGATGAAATCGTGCTTTGTTGGACAATGGATCAGGTTGTGTTTAGACAGGTGGATAGAATAGTGGATGGATAAGATCTTGCAGTAAGATGCAAGAGGTTGGTTCAGAACAACTGAATGAGCAGGTGGATGGGTGCTTGGTGAGTGTGAGTTTTGCTTGTGTGAGTTGATAGTAAAAAAAAAGTCTCCAGACGGGTGAGTGATTCAGCCCAATAATTCTCTGCAACCTATTTGAAATTTCTTCCCTTTTTGGATCCTTATGAGTTTGTGCTCGGGGTCTCGTGCCACTTTGCCTTGTCGGTATTTTTGAGGCAACGACAGCAGTGTCCGAATCCCAGCCTCTGAATCCATTCACATATCATCAGATTATTTACCTGAATGATATTTAGCACGTTGCCAAGCAACGGTTGGTCGGTGGGTGTTGTTGTTTATGTTCCTCGTCGTGAAAATGTCATCCTACTCTCCACAATCGTTATCATGACCGTGTTTTATAGATCACAGGTCGACGTTGAGGGAAAAGCAATTAAAACTACAAGTCGATCAATTTATTTACTATTAGTTTGCAAGACAATCTTTGCATCTTTAATGGGCTTGTTGATTTTTGCAATGAAATGTCACCATTGGACTAGTGTCAAGGATAATCTCAAGGAAATAGAAAGATTTTTTTTTGATAATAAAGTTTGGATTAACAACAATTATCACATTTATCACGTTCTGATTTGCCTGAAGAATATCTTACAACAGAATATGAAATAAAAAAAAATGACTTCATTATTTCTTCATTCTGTTTTCATCCAGGTTTGTCGCTCTTCCCATTGGTCGATATTACAACCTCAGCGAGACCTGCCTCAAGAGGCCAAAGTTCAATGAGGTCCTGGAATCGCAGTTCAAGAAGAACAGGAAGTTGCTGCCCAACAAGTTGACCATGAAGGTGATGATGATGTTGTGGATCGTGACTATATGATTGGTGATGATGGCTGAGGAAGTAGGCTTTAGAAGTAGTGATGATGATGATAATGATGTTCACTGTTGGAAGTAATAATTGTTGTATTAATAAAGAACCATTAATCTCTCAATTGGTATTTATTGACGTTGTTTATGACGTGCACAGCAACTGACTGAGCAGCTGGGGATGTCTGAACGAGAGATTGAAAGATGGTGGAGGAGGAGAAGGGTACAGGACAAGCCCAGTGAGATGCAGAGGTTCAGGGAAACCAGGTTATTATTATTATTATTATTATGTCATGTCATGGGAAACCAGGTTATTATTATTATTATTATCATCATCATTATGGCTATGTCATGTCATGGGAAACCAGGTTATTATTACTATTATTACTACTACTATTATTATTATTATCATTATTATGGCTATGTCATGCAATCATTTGACATCAAGACTGACCAGAGTAGCATCATTTACCATATTTCCTCAGACAGCAATGGCTCTTGTCCACATGCCTATCACGACAAATGGT
>MPNW01000036.1:278547-281047 GCA_011800805.1 Hirudo medicinalis
GTTTGTTCATTCGTTCATTCACTCACTCACTCACTCACTCACTCACTCACTCACTCACTCACTCACTCACTCACTCACTCACTCACTCACTCACTCACTCACTCATTCATTCACTCATTCATTCACTCACTCACTCATTCACTCACTCACTCACTCACTCACTCATTCATTCACTCACTCATTCATTCATTCATTCATTCATTCATTCATTCATTCATTCATTCATTCATTCATTCATTCATTCATTCATTTATTCATTTGCGTCGCAAGAACCTTTGCTTGGTTTTGTTCAAAAATGGCTGACGAAGGAGTGGTACTTGTTAATAATATTAATTATAATTATTAATTATTAATTATAGTTAATAATAATACATAATTCGGTACCGTTTGGCAAATCGGTAAAATTGTAAAAATAATATTTTCTGTGTCAAATTCTCTGCGATAACTGTGGCTAACCGAGAATGTTGAATCCAAAGCGTTCTTTCTTGAGTGAGATGATGGAAGGCGCTTGGGGCTTTGTCTTCCTTCTGGGCCTGTACTTGTAGTCAGGATGGTCCTTCATGTGCAGTGCCCTCAGCCTCTTTGCCTCATCGATGAAGGGCCTCTTCTCTGATTCCGTCAGGAGTTTCCAGTCTGCTCCGAGCCTTTTAGAGATCTCGGAGTTGTGCATCTTCGGATTGTCCTGGGCCATTCTCCGCCTCTGTCCTCGCGACCAGACCATGAAGGCGTTCATCGGACGCTTGACGCGATTGCCGCTGTTGTGGTTGCTGTGGTCGGTGGAGTTGGATGGTGCCCGATTTGTGGGAGTGTTTTGATTGTTGTGGCTTTGATGTTGTTGTTGTTGATGGTGATGTTTGCCAGTTTTCGTCGTGCACTGCGACCGTTGGCGATACTCGGAGGCGTCGTCATCGCCGCTCTTCTTCGCTGCTGCCTGACTCGATGTTTTGTAGACGCTGTTGGCAAAGCTGCTCTGTCGCTCTCCCTCTGAAGCCGTGCTAGCGCTTTTACGATCAGCATCGGTTGCCGGACCGCTGTGAAAAGTGGCAGTCCGCGACTCGCAACGATCATTTTGAGCGTGCGGCTTCTTGCTGAAGTTGACGACTGGGTCGTAGTGAGAAGGGTGGAGAAGCGACAGGCCGTAGGCCGACGAGATGCTGTCGTTCAGAGACGTGTAGCCAGCGTGGTCGACTTCACGGTCGCTGCTGTCGCCTTTGCAGCTGGCCGCATCGATAACGTTCTGCGCTTCTTGGGTTGAGAATTTGATGGAACTTTCGTGGAGGAAGTGCGAGATGTGATCGACGTACCTGGAGTTCATTCTTTTTTCCAGGTTTTCCAGATCCAATTGGGAGAGTTTGTCTCTGTCGCTGGTGGCGCTCGCTTCATTTATGCCGCCGAAGGAGCCGAGATGGCCGAGGTCGCGCAAGAAATCGCCCTGGTGGTCCTCGTAAAACCTCCTGTACATTTCCTGTAGTGGTTGATGATGATGATGATGATGATGACGACGATGACGAAGACGATGACGACGATGATGATGACGATGACGATGATGGTGATGATGATGCTAGTTGATTTGCGGTTGTACCAGGAACCAAGTCATTGTTCGCAGACGTTTCAAGAAGGCATTACTTATGGTTATGATAATAATAATAATAATAATAATAATAACATTAATAATAATAATAACATTAATAATAATAATAATCATAATAACATTAATAATAATAATAATAATATTAATAATAATAATAATAACATTAATAATAATAATAATAACATTAATAATAATAATAACATTAATAATAATAATAATGATAATAATAATAATAATAATAATAATAACATTAATAATAATAATAATAACAATAATAATAATAATAAGGTAATTATATTGCATCTAAATAATATTATTACGGAAGTATCAAAGGTATGTATTCGTATTATATACTCAATATATACAATAGCATACAAACTATCAATGAAGCTATGAAACCATGACAATCAGGAATAGCAAAGAATACCAAAGATTACCAAAGAAATTCCCCACCTTTTGATGACGTTTTACTCCTTCGTCTTCTTCATCGTCCTCATCATGATCATGATCATCATCATCATCATCATCGTCGTCGTCATCGTCGTCGTCATCGTCAAATTATATCACAAGCATCTTAAGCAGAAGATATTTAAAACATAAATTCGTGAAAATAACTTTGAAATACTCTTGTACGAGTTCAAAAAATATCCGTCCGTGCGATTTGCCAGCGTCCTTTGTGACGTCACAACCTCCACGATGACGTAGTTCCGTTTGAATTCGAGTCTCCACAAATTAGGACAAGTTTGAAGCGCCAATCATTCCAAGAGGCGCTAATGGCTACCTCACCGGCGACACTGGCGGCTGTCGCACTTGCAGTCAAGGTAGACGGCTTCTTTGACTTTGATGAAGGAGGGTATTTCCTTAAAGTTCCTTCCCAGAGTCCTCCATGGCACCACGGCCGAAGCGAGG
>MPNW01000036.1:286047-298446 GCA_011800805.1 Hirudo medicinalis
AAGAGAGAAGCTACGTTTTATCCCAAAAGCGATGCGTTCAAATGTTAATTTATTATAACTTTAATTACATTTGAAATTTGTTATAAATATGTTTCTGCTAAATTGACTGCTTTTCATTGATTGAGCATGAATTATTCAATCTATATTTTCATTTAGTGCTTGGAAATATATATAACAAATTCCCAACTAGACAGATTTACAGCTCTTTGAGGCATTTCCTGAGACATAGAGTGCATTTATTACATCACATTGGAAGTCTTCCTGTCAAATCTTGGAAAAATGAAATTGAAAAAAAGAAGCTATGAAGGGCGCTTGCGGCAGTGCAGGCTGGGAATCGAACACGACACATTACGACTGTTGCCATTACCTCCAATATGCAGGAACGTAAACCATTCGGCCAAATCTGCACCCTTTTAATGTAAAACATTCATCCTATGGTGCTAGGAAAACTCCAAAACATGAGTTAAAATACAGAGATTGCTGACAGAATCTAGTTAAGCATTAGGCAGGAGGAAAACGTTTTTGTTCATAAATGCGCGGCAGATATTTTGTTTACAAAAAATCAACTCCTCCCCAAATTGCACTGATGAATATTAAGTGTGCAAGTCATCAGGGTCAATGAACCGCAGTCATGTTTTGCCGCATTAGCTTTTTTTATAGCTATAAATGATAAAGTATTTAGATATTCAAGAATCCATCTTGTTACTGAGTTTTAAATAATCTTAAAAAAATTAATTGTAAATTTAAAAATAGAAATTTTTATCAAAGTTTTGGTCGAAACCAAAATTGAATTTTGATAACGAAAATAAAGTTTACGAACTAACGTCAACGCACGTGTTTTAGTCGTTGATTTAAAAGCGTTGTTTTTACGAAGAAGGATATAACTTATTGTCAAATTAAGGATCGTAATTTTCTGTACATTTTCTAATTTCAAGTCAACTAGTAAGTGTTTCTGTTATCATGTGCATTGCATTTAACAAACATACCGAAACTGGTAGCTAAATGATAGCATAGTTTCGTACTAAGTCTAGGACACAGTTTTGTAATTATTGGCATCGTTTTATTAGAATGAAAGGCACTGAAATTGTTTGATGTAGTTTTTTATATCTTGTAAAAATTCATGTAACAAGGTATTAACCCTCGTCTCCGTCATATTTGCATATTAGAAATGGAAGGCAAAGCCCTAGTAGAATCATTTAGAAGGAGGCTGGAGGTCATCCAACAATGTGGAGATGAACCTATCCTACTCGAGGGACCCACAGGGTCTGGGAAAACAGCCACAGTAGAATATTTGGCTCATAAACTGAAGAAAACTTTGATAAAAGTCCAGCTTGGAGAACAGTCTGACAGCAAAGTATTTGTTTTTCCTTATTTGGCTATAGTTGAAGACAAATAAGTGTAACAAGCTTAATAAATTGAAACTTCCATCGTAATTTTTCAGTCAATCCTCGGCACATATTGCTGCTCCGAAATACCTGGACTTTTTTATTGGCGCAACAGTGCCATATTAGAGGCCATGTTAAACGGTCACTGGCTCCTTCTGGAAGACCTGGACCAATCGCCCGTTGACGTGATTGGAGTACTGCTGCCGCTATTGGAAAGTAGGTCCCTATTGGTCCCAGGTCTTGGAAATGAGAAGGTAGAAGCCAAACAAGGTTTCAGGATGTTTGCAACATCAAGGTGAGGTGCTAAAAATAATAATAACGACCCTATAATTGACAGCGATTGATAATTCAAATGTTTAATACGACAATAACACATTACAAAATTGTAGTAATAAATCACACAACTACCAACCATATTTCAGACTGGTGGAGACGCCCTCGGGCTACAGCAGGATTCAGACGAACCCTCAATTCAACGTCGTTGCAAAACTGTTCCTCAGGATAATCGTGGAACCTATGAACGATGAAGAGATGATCGAGGTAATGTTCAAATTTATGATGCACTTGGCGATGACCGTCATGCTTCCCTTATGCTCCAGTCTAGTTTTTCAAGTATCAGTGCCAAACATTTTCAATTTTGTATTAAATTTTCAAATGTCAAATCATGTTTTTCTCTGTTTCTTTGCACAGGCAATCACACAGGTGTTCTCATTTGAAAGCTATGAATCAAAAAAATTGGTTGGCGTCTACCTGGAGCTGGCCAAGAACGAACCCCTCACGATGGAGTCCCAGGGTGACACGCCCCCCAAATACTGTTCGAGCAGACTGAAGCAGTTTACAATGAGGTATGACTCACTAGACTTGGCTAATGACAATTTTAACATAGAAGTGCCAATTTTTTAAACTAATAGAGTCAGTCTAGCACTGCTTAGGTAATGTTTTTCAGTTCATCCATCACTCATTCTTGAAATCATCATCATCATCATCATCATCATCATCATCAATGCTGTACTTTCTCCACATCAGGGATCTCTTGAAGTGGTGCCAAAGGATCCACAGGATTGTTACGCCAGGCAGTATGACCAAGGCTCATGCCGTACCCGACGCGTTCGATCTTTTTGCTGCCGGAGTGCCCATGGAGACCGGCAGGCTGGAGGCTCACAAAAGGGTGGCCGGTCTCATAGGGCTCGACCACAATATGGTGAGTGGCAGCAGATGTTTTGTCGAGAATATAAATTTCTTAAACTCAGTTATTATTGTGTTATATTGTAATATGTTATTATTTTGTAATATATTATTATATTGTTATTATGTTATATATTATTACATTGTTATTATGTTATATATTATTACATTGTTATATTTCATTCTCCTTTGGTCAATGATCACTTACGATGGTCTCACGTTAACAATGCCATCAAATTAAGCCCTTTTGTCGAGTGCTACTTTCTGCCGAACCTAATAAATATTCTAAATATTCTGATCAATTAATATTCACATCCAGGCAGAAAAGCAGTGCCTGACGTACCAGGCAGACGTCAGGGTCACAGAGAGGAAGGTCCACATTGGCAGGCACACTTTGGAGAGGTTGGAAGACACTGCCCTCAATATCAACAGGTTGGTGCCATGAGGAAATATATGACCTCATTCGTATATACAATATATCATATACATGCAAAGGTGTTATTAGCATAAGGTAATATGGTTACAGGTGAGTTGTTTATCGATGTTTACAGAAGATGTATTTTAGCTAACAGTAGCAAGGCTACAAATAGATCTTTATGTCACAAAGCTGATTGGTCGGTGTCTTAAATTCAGGGTGAAGAGCCCCAAGTTCGCTTACACGAGGCAGACGTCGTGCTTGTTGGAGAGCATAGCAGGCTGCGTGCTCAACGACGAACCCGTCCTATTGGTCGGAGAAACCGGAACGGGAAAGACTTCGACTGTCCAATACCTGGCCCACGTGATGAGTAAGCGACCAATTCGAGCGACCTTTAAGGCTTGCGTGCGTGTGCACTTGACCTGATGGAGGAATTTTAACAGAGTGATGGATGAAATTGAAATGACTCATGATCAACATGATTAATGCTGTTAATTAATTAATGCATAATTAATGTCACCGTTGTAATTCTTCTGCAAATCAGATGCGAATCTTTTGGTCGTCAACATGAACCAACAGAGCGACAGCTCGGACCTCCTCGGAGCGTGAGTCGACTTTGTTTTAAAATAATTCTCTGGAGTGACGTCCGTCGAACGAGTTCATCTCATCGATGTGCATTTTTTTTGAGCAATTTTATTCAACGTCGCAATTGTCATTAGCACCAAAGCAACATAAGAACCCAAACAAAATAACCCGAGGGTCGGCCTCGAGGAAACCTGCCGACTCTCGTTCGACGATTCGCGTCCATCTTAGATTTTAATCCCCCTCATCGACTTGCCATTCGACGACCAGGTATCGGCCCGTCGACGTCAAGAAGTTGGTCAGACCTCTGTGGGAGAAGTACCGGGAATTGTTCGCCAAGTCGCTCGTCGTGGAGAGGAACCAGAAATTCTTACGAGATCTCGACGTGAGTCGACTTGATTGACATGATTTATTAATTTTTTTATTTATGTTGCCATCAGGCATTTTTAGCTTCTGCTAGCCTTGACCTATGACCTCGATAACGTTCAAATGAGTGACCTTGAGTCACGGACGAATGGTACAAAATAGTTGACGAATTTGTGAACGTGGAATTAATTTAATTTTTTTAGAACCTGTTCTTCCGCGACATGTTCACCACCATGTTCCAAGTCATGAAGGCCACCCTGGGCAAGACCTTTATTTCTCACTTCGAGGAGGGACACGAGCTGCGCCGTGAGTGGCTGGAGGTGTCCCGACGTATCGCCCAATTGGAGACTCTCGTCGAGCAGTGCAGCAAGGCCCCTGCATTCTCATTCGTCGAGGTTTGTCACGAAAACGAGGCTTAAATTTTTTCACCAATTGCTTTTGGAAATGATTGCCATAAAAATGATTGATCGTTTAAAATACCAGCCTTATTTAAATGTCGTAATTATTAAAGCCGATAAATATTTCATTGGCTATGAATTTGAATAATTATTCGTCGCTAATCCACCAATCAGGGAGCGTTGGTGCGTGCCATAAAGAATGGAGACTGGATCCTATTGGATGAAATCAACTTGGCCACTGCAGAAACCCTCGAATCTTTGTGCGGCCTCCTCGAATCGGCGAAGGGTTCGGTGACCTTAGCGGACAGAGGGTTTGTTGACACTATAAATATTTCATGCAGTTCTTCATGCAGTTGCACAGCCGCCTTTAATCTCATCAAAATCCTCGACGACATTTCCGTTGACGAAACGTTTCAAACCCAGGGACCACGAGCCAGTGGTGAGGCACGAAAACTTCCGCCTGTTCGCCTGCATGAACCCGGCCCTCGACGTGGGCAAGAAGGACCTGCCGGTCGGACTCAGGAGCAGGTTCACCGAGTTCTACGTCGACGAGATCGTCGACTCGAGAAATCTTTCCATCCTCGTCCAGCACTACCTCCAGGGCACTGTCCGACCCGAGACCGTGGAGGGCATGGTCGGGTTCTACCAGGAGATGAGGAGGATGTCGTCCCGGTCGTTGAACGACGGGGTGGGGAGGAGCCCTCATTTCAGGCGAGTCGATCGTTGTCGATTTTATTTTTTAATGAACATTTATTTTTAGCAAATTTTATGCGACCATTTAAATGAATTGTTGATGTTGTTGTTTTTGTGCAGCATGAGGACGCTGTGCAGGGCTCTGGTCGCTGCTGGGGGAGCCTCGTTCGGGGGCCTCACGAGATCCATCTACGAGGTTCGCGAGGGATTTTTTGGAGTCGTTCGACTTCTTTTTACGTTTGTGATATTTGCTCGTGATATTCTATCGACTAATTTCAATATAATATTTTATCGACTAATTGCAATATAATAATATTTTATCGACTAATTGCAATATAATAATATTTTACTGACATTATTACAATCTTTTACGCAGGGATTTTGTGTTAGCTTCCTGACACAGCTGGATAGGAAGTCTTATGAAATCGTCAAAAGCCTCATCGACGCTCACATCCTCAACGGCAAACCGCTCAAGATGCACTCGCACAACCAGCTTCCGAAACCAGACCCCAAACTTGTCGAATGTCAAGGTTAGGATTGCGAGACGTCTAATCACGGATCGTTGAGCGTCCTCATGAATATTAATTAACTACCTACGTTAAGCATCCTCTTGAATATTAATTACCTACGTTTTTGACATCCAGGCTACCTCATCCTGAAGGGTGACCTTGAACCCCACATCGACGAGAGCTACATTCTCACTCCGTCCGTTGAAAACAACCTCAAGGACTTGGCAAGGGCAGTGGCTGCCAGGTAAGATATTCGTGATAATAAAGTTGGACTTTAAAATTCATATTACAAATTCCCTTACATAAACCTTTAATCCCACCAGGGGTCTACCTGTATTGCTCCAAGGTGAGACTTCAGTGGGCAAGACAAGCATGATCACATACCTGGCCAAAGCCACTGGGAACAGGTGCTACAGGATAAACAATCACGAGCACACGGACGTCCAGGAGTACGTCGGCACGTACGCCGCCGACGGCAATGGCCAATTGGTCTTCAAGGAGGGTAGGGAGTCGTTAATATTCTTTAATTAATCGTCTTCATTACGTTTGCATTTTGGTTGTTTTAGTGTAATGCGTAATCTTATAGTAATAATCTGTTTACATCTGTTGTTATCTTCAGGAACTCTTGTCAAAGCAATGAGGAAAGGCTACTGGATCATCTTGGACGAGCTGAACTTGGCTCCCTCGGAAGTGTTGGAAGCTCTGAACAGGGTGAGTAAACTGATTAGCAGTCACTAAATCAATATTGTACACACATCGACTCACAATGTCATGATGACGTTTCTAAAATCATCGTCTCGCTCGACGACAGCTGCTCGACGACAACAGGGAGCTCTTCATCTCGGAGACCCAGGAGACGGTGAAGGCACACGAGAGGTTCCTCGTGTTCGCGACGCAGAACCCTGCCGGACTCTACGGCGGAAGGAAGGTGAGTCGAGGACTCTGCAATTAAGCGATTTTGCGGAGAGGGATTTCTGAATTTTCCTCGAATGTTCCTTCCTCGTCAAAGCCGAACGTTTTCTTCCCGCGCAGGAGCTGTCCAGGGCCTTCAGGAATCGCTTCGTGGAGCTGCACTTTGACGAAATTCCGAGGGACGAACTGGAATCCATCCTCCACAGGAGGACGAACATCAGTCCGTCGCATGGCAAGAAGCTCGTCAAAATCATGCAGGATCTCCAGGTGACGATCACGATGATGACGGCTTAACTTTGATGACGAGGCTACTTGATATAGATTGATTTGATAATGGAAATGATTGTGCTGATGTTCATCGACTTAACAAATATCCGAACAAATCGTTGGCAGAGAATGCGCAAAAATTCGAGCCTCTTCTCGGGCAAGCAGGGGTTCATCACACTGAGGGAGTTGTTCCGATGGGCGGAGAGGTACAACAAGTGCACCGAGGAGGACGGGCCGGCCGACAGGGACTGGGATCAGATCTTTGCCAATCAAGGTAATGCCGACAACGATGATGATTACGGATTGCATCGATGCTGATGATGATTACTAAGTGGAACATCTTTTGGAGTCGGTTGTAATTTATTCCGCACGTTTATCCAGGTTACTTCCTATTGGCTGCCAAGGTCCGCCAGGATTCGGAGGAGGAAATAATCAGACAGGTGATCAAAACACACCTGAAGAAAGAAATCGATATCGAAGCATTGTTTGCCTCCTTCAACTTCTACAAAGAGTCAGACACTGATCTCATAGCACAACAACAACAGCAGCAACAACAACAACAACAACTTCCACAAATCAACATTAAAGATAAAAAAGAGTTGAGGAAGATGAAGAAACTGAAAAGAAAAGAAGAGCAAAAGGTCAAACAGGCAAAGGGCGTAGTCGACGCGTCCTCGACCGATCGGATCGCGACCGTGCCGGGGTTCGAGCACGTCGTCATGACGAAGGCCACGAAGAGGATGGCAGTGCTCGTCTCGGAGGCCGTCAAGCACAGGGAGCCCGTGCTATTGGTCGGAGAGACCGGGTGAGTGGCCCCAACTGTCGCGAGATGTTATTTATATTTCACACATTAAGAGAATAATTGTCATCGAAGTATACGAATATCATTCCAGGTGTGGTAAGACCACCGTTTGCCAGATGCTCGCTCGACATCGTGGCCTTGAACTGTTGACCTTAAACTGTCACCTTCACACTGAAACCAGTGACTTCTTGGGAGGTCTGAGGCCAGTCAGGCACAGAGAGGTTGCTGTTTTGAGTTTCTAAATTTGTAAACACGAACAAAACGAATTATAATCTCATTATTTTTAGGAAAACTCAAATCGCCTGTTCGAGTGGCGCGACGGACCTCTGATAACGGCCATGAAGGACGGAGCCATGTTTCTCGTCGACGAAATCTCATTGGCCGACGACTCAGTCTTGGAGAGGCTGAACAGTGTCCTCGAGCCCGAGAGGAAGCTCCTATTGGTCGAGAAGGGAGGGGAGGACGAGCGCGAAGATTCTGAAGAAATTGTGGCCAACGACAAGTTCTTGCTAGTTGCAACTATGAATCCTGGTGGTGATTTTGGAAAGAAAGAGGTGAGATCGATGATGATGGTGGTGGTGATGATGGTGATGATGATGATGATCTTGGTACATGATGATTTTAGCAGTTGGCAACCGAGTCGTTTAAAATAATCTTAATCAAAGAAATGTCATGCATTTCATTATAGCTCTCTCCAGCCCTGAGGAATCGCTTCACGGAAATTTGGTGTCCGCTGAGCCGCGAAGAGGACGACTGGACGAGCATCGTTGCACACAACCTCAAGCAGGGACTTCCAGGCGACGAAATTGCAAGGATGATGGCGGATTTTGTTGGATGGATGAAGAAGCAGATTGAAACCAAGAAGTGAGTTTGTCGATATTTTTTGGTTGGCACGGTAATGGCGGCATTGATTTTAAATCTAAACAAAACGTGATTCAGGATTGTGGTCAGCATAAGAGATCTCCTCTCTTGGACGGCTTTCGTGAACGCGACCGCCGTACCCTGCGGAACGGACGCCCAGGCGACGAGCGGGGGAACGGATCCTTCCATTATCCCCGAGGTAGCTTACGTGCACGGGGCTCTGATGGTCTTCGTGGATGCCCTGCAGACCGGTACGACGATAATGATGACTTTAAAGTTGCGAAAGTCTGGATGTTAATTGTCTTCGGTAATCGTTCTCAGATCAACTGCCGGTCAAAGAGCAGCTCCTCCGATACCTCTGCCGACAGGTTGGCTGCGACGAGCAGGACTTCAAGGACCGATTACATTCTCCGTCAGTCGACGCGCACGACGATTCTTACTTCGTCGTGGGCCCCTTCAAAATCCCCAGGGGTCCCATGCCGGTCGACCAATGTGACTGTGACTTTGCGTTCCGAGCCCCCACGACTTCGTCCAATGCCGTGAGGGTCGTCAGAGCCCTGCAGCTACACCGTCCGATCCTGCTCGAAGGTTCTCCCGGCGTCGGCAAGACCAGCCTTGTGTTGGCCCTTGCCAAAGCCTCGGGAAGGCAGATCGTTCGAATCAACCTATCAGATCAAACTGTAAGATGATCTCAATGTCTGATTGGTTCTTAATAATGTTATATAATAATTTGATATATTATATAATAAATTGATATAATATTTTATATAATAAATAATTTATTTTATAATATATATAATATAACAATTTGATAATATATTATAAAATATCATATTTTTTCTTGAAAAATTTATAATCTCACATGATCATGATAATGATGATAAGAACGAGGATGTTTCCATTTCAGGATGTCTCTGATCTCTTCGGGGCGGATCTCCCGGTCGACGGGGGAAAATGTGGTGAATTCCAATGGGTGGATGGTCCATTGCTGGCTGGTCTGAAGGCAGGACATTGGATTGTACTTGACGAGGTCAGTCGAACATTAGCGATGATAATGATGACGGGTTCTAGTGATCAAACAAGCTCTTTAAATTGGCAAGCTAAAGCATTGGTTTGTTTTTACGACAGCTCAACTTGGCGACCCAGTCCGTCCTCGAAGGACTCAACGCATGCTTCGACCACAGGGCCGAGGTCTTCGTCCCCGAACTCTCACAGACCTTCAGGATCGACCACGAGAGGACGAGGATCTTTGCCTGCCAGAACCCCGTCTTTGAGGGAGGAGATAGGAAGGGCTTGCCCAAGTCATTCCTCAATAGGTTCACCCAGGTACATTGCTTTGAATTTTATAAATTGATTTGTATACAAATTCATTGCAACATGAATGCACTCCTCGTCCTCTCCAGGTTTACGTCGACCAGCTGACCTTCGATGACCTCATCTTCATCCTCCACTCGCTCCATCCGGAATTCCCTGAAAAATCCCTCGTTCCCATGGTTACCTTCAATCAGATGGTGAGTCATGATGATGACGACGACGACGACGACTGATGACTTATGACTGACTGATGATGATGACTGATGACTAATGACTGACTGATGATGATGACTAATGACTGACTGATGAGGATAATGATGATGTTTTGTAAGATTGGTGCTAACATTACTTTATATGCGCGACCTGTAGATGCACAAAGCAATCAATCAGGAGAAAAGGTTTGGCCAGAATGGGGGAGGAGCCTGGGATTTCAATCTTCGTGATTTGCTGAGATGGTGCCAGCTGTGTATAAAGGTGACTGAAGATTGGACGATATTTCCTTTAAAGTCTTTAAAATACCTCAGATTGACTGTTGAATGAATCTACAGTTAATAAAAACAATTTTCTGATAATTCGAACAGAATGCAGCCGTCGAAAAGCCCGGTCGCTACGTCGACACCGTGTACATGATGAGGCTGAGGACTGCCGAAGACAGGCTTCAGGCAGAAGACGTATTTGAAAAGGTGCGTCACAATCCACTTTGTTGCATTTAATTAGAATATTTTATGCTAATGGTTATTGATTTATGCAAATTGTTTCATCTCCACGGTGATCTATATCGGCTCGACCTCTAGGCATTATTGTTGCTTGTTAAGTAGCCGAGATTAGCATAAATTATGTCGAATTGCAGATTTTCAACGAGAAATACTCGTCGTACGTTCCGAGGTCCGACTACCTGATGACCGATTCCTTGGTGCAAGTTGGCAACTCCTTCTTGAGGAGGAGTCAGAAAGCACTTCCATCCAATGTTGATGAGAGGTACCCCTTGAGATTCCTCCAAGCCAATGCCAGGGCTTTAGCCTCGTTGGTCGAATGTGTGAACATGAACTGGCTGGCCATTCTGGTTAGTCGACAAGACCGAAAGAATTTGGTCGATGATATTCACAATTTAAAAGCATCGTCGTACGACATAATAGCATGATGATAAAAAGCAACCAATCACAAACATTCTCACGTCGTCCAATGAAACAGGTCGGTCCGTCCGGCTGCGGCAAGACGAGCCTATTGAAGACGCTCTCTCATCTCTCTGGCAAGGAGCTCCACTCCATGTCCATGAATGCCAACATGGACACCACCGAACTTCTTGGGAGCTTCGAGCAGGTAGGAATGTTAATGATAATGATCATGCTAACAATCATAGTGATAATGATAACAATCATAGTGATAATGATCATGCTAATGATAACAATCGCAGTGATAATGATGACAATAATAAGTATGCTCTTGATAAGCAACAAGCTCAGATCGTTCGCATAGCTCCGCCTCTTTGCTTTGCGACGGTTGTGAAAGTTGTGAACGACGTACAACGAATTGCTTTTACCGTCGCTCGATTGGACGTCGTAATTAATTTATTATAATTAATTGGAAATTTATTTAAATATCAAGTGATAGTAATAATAATAATAATAATAATAATAATATTAATAATATGATGATGATGATGCAGGCATCCTTCCGCAAGAAGATCAAGGCCTTCACAGACACTTGGTCGGGGGTCGTCGAATTGAACTGCCAGGGTTTTGAGGAGGTGAAATGCCATTGGACGGAGTTTGTCCAATCACAGAAAGGTATTAACTTAACTTTCAATATATTTATAGCAAATGGTAAATGATAGTAAATATTTATGAACAAATATTAAGTTTAACCATTACATTACAATTACCTGTTACATTAAAATTACCTGTTACACTACAATTACCTGTTACACTACAATTACCTGTTACATTACAATTACCTGTTACACTACAATTACCTGTTACATTACAATTACCTGTTACATTACAATTACCTGTTACATTAAAATTACCTGTTACACTACAATTACCTGTTACACTACAATTACCTGTTACACTACAATTACCTGTTACATTACAATTACCTGTTACACTACAATTACCTGTTACACTACAATTACCTGTTACATTAAAATTACCTGTTACATTACAATTACCTGTTACACTACAATTACCTGTTACATTACAATTACCTGTTACATTACAATTACCTGTTACACTACAATTACCTGTTACATTACAATTACCTGTTACATTAAAATTACCTGTTACATTACAATTACCTGTTACACTACAATTACCTGTTACATTACAATTACCTGTTACATTACAATTACCTGTTACATTACAATTACCTGTTACACTACAATTACCTGTTATCAATCAGCAATCGTGGATGAGAAGGAAAAGGTTGGAAAGTCACTGAAAGCTGTTGAGATGCTGCAGAAGTTGAAGGATGCCATTGCTCTGACCGGTGAGGAGGAGGATGATGATGGTGATTATGATGATGATGGTGATTGCGATGATGACTGTTATTAGTTTGTCATAAATGTTAAGTGTACAAAAACTATCCATACTTCGTTGACACGAACATTCGATAACTAACACTCCCAATTACGATCAACTCCCAGGCTCCTCCTACCTTCACGCCATTGGCTTGGACGAGGCCATCTGCACCATGCAGGAATCCTGTTCGA
>MPNW01000037.1:1006-73887 GCA_011800805.1 Hirudo medicinalis
GGATTATAAAACATTCAAAAGATCGAGTGAGTTGATTCTGAATTTTATCTACGCGATAGCTTTGGGACAGTGGGCTGTTGTCCTTAGAATTGACAGTTAAGGTGTAAGAGCGTTAAGGCGCTTATTGTATTTTCTCTAACCCTAACCATAACCCTAACCCTAACCCCCTAACCCTAACCCTGTTAAGGCGCAGTAATTTATTTTTACTGCATAATTTTCTAACCCTTACTTGCCGATACCATTACTAGTAATTACGTAAGTCGAGATAAATAAGAGAGCAGCTGCATGGAGACGGACTAGGACACGGAGACAGAACAAGCGAAGACGCGCACGCCCAGGGCCAAAACAAGATGCCAGTCGAAGACAACTATCATCAGGATCGCGATGCTGGTAATTAGGAAAATGGACATAATTATCAGGGAATATTTATAATCGTCCGGAATTATTTTGATTTGAAATCATTGCAATTATTTGATTTGAAATCATTGGAATTATTTGGTTTGAGATCATTAGAATTATCTGATTTGAAGTCATTGATTTGAGATCATTGCAATTATTTGATTTGAAATCATTAGAATTATTTGATTTGAGATCATTGCAATTATTTGATTTGAAATCATGAAAATTATTTGATTTGAGATCATTGCAATTATTTGATTTAAAATCATCCGGAGTGTCACCTGATAATGATTTTAACAACTGTTCCATGCCACATTTGCCAGATCACCAGATGTCGCATCAATCTTAATGTTCCCTGTTGGCTCGTTGTTCACCCCGCCGTTCTTTATAAAGCGTGCTTGCTCGCTCATTTCTTCCATTTACGATGTAGCTCCTAGAAGATTTTTAATAAATCGAAGGCCAGAGCAGTAAAATGGAAGAGTTGACTTATTTATTTAGAATTTCGTAATTAATAGTAAGAGTAATTTATTTTTACTGCATAATTTTCTAACCCTAACCCTAAACAATTAACTTTATAAAAAAAAAAAAAAAACTCATGGTCTTCTCGAATAATTTGTTGTAACACGAAAGAGTCTAAGGCTATTTTTCCTATATTTGCACAACCCTAACCCTAACACTAACCCTAATTAAAGACATTATTTTAAGTACATTGTTAAGACAAAGCAGCTAGCAAAGGTAGAAATAGGCAATGACAGTAATGAGACAATTTAGGCATGTCAGTTTTTTTTAAGTTAAAAGAAATTGTTTACATGGTAATTCTTGACATTTATTTGCATTGGAAGTAACACTCAGGCACAAATGAAGGCACAGCAAAAATTTGAACAAGTAAATGCATCATACTGAAAATATAAGTGCACAGCGTTAGTCAGAGAATGAAGATTGTGATTACAAGGAGATATATAGCACATGTTTTTATATCATAAGTTTACAAAATCCTTTTTTAGAGTATTTTAAGCAGCATGTGCCTAAATACTCATAAATAAAATACTTACAAATACCAAACAGTTCTAAAAAAAAGAAAAAGAAATCAAGAATCATCTATTACTTCGATAATGGTCCATCAAACAACTGAATTCATTAAAATAATGAACAATTCTAAGAAAAAGTGTCTGGGCACAAACAATCATAAACTTGCTTAATTTTATAAAGCAAAATATCTCCCAAAGGCACGACGATGGTGATAACACATTTTAAATAATGCCAAAACAGATGTTATTTCAAAGGAAATTAAAGCGACTGGAATCAACTTTTCAGCATTTTATTGGCACGACTGTTTGCATTCTGCACTTTATCATCCAGATTGGTGGCCTAGAAAACAAATGAAGCATTATTCTTAGTGATAACAAAGGTTGTATTGCAAAAATGTCCAAAGCACCAAAGTCCTTAAACTTAAGCAATTAAAATATTTCAGAAAATCAATTCACCTGCTCATTGATCCTGTCAAGCTGCTTGTTTTGAGAACCAATTTCACTCTGCATATCAATGGCCATGTTCTTAAGATTACCAATGATGCCACTCACTTCTGACAAATTCTGTTCCATCTCATCTTCTCTTGAGTCATTTGTTATCCTGTTACCATTAAATCACAAACGATTAGAATCAGTTTTATTTATTGCAATTGAACTGATATATTGAATATACAAATATAAATACAAAATTTATAAATAAAAATAAATATCAGTAAAATGCAATCTATAACAGGATATTTATTGCTATGAAAAACATTGGAATGATGAATTTTTATTACTGATATTATGATCAATTAAACTCAGAGAATCATAAACATCCACAGTAAATTCTAATGATTAAATTATAGAAATATTAACTTGACTTTGTTTTTCCAAAACACTTGTCCACAACTACTTAAAATGTTTTCAATTGCTTAAAATTTATGAAATATTTAATATCATATTCATTGATTTTTAATATGACCTTTTAATGAAAAGTCCTTGACTGTGAGTCACTTCTCCATGAAGTCCAGCTTTTGGTGCCTCTGTACATACATTTCCATCTTCTACTGCTTTCCATCTGACCTCTTCCACCTTCACCCTTTTTCTCCTAAAATATTTGTTGTAATCGCCATCTCTAATAATAACTATTATTATTTGCATCATTACATTTTATGAGGCAATCCTAATCTGGGACTAATCCCAGATTGTAAAGGTGTTATAGCATCTAAGTGTAAATTTGGGTTGAGATGCCTCAATCAAAAGCAATATCTTACAATTTAATAATACCAAAGTTATTAATTTTTAATATCAAAAGCAAGGCAAAAATTAAGATCCACCTATTCCATGGGAGAACACACAATCCACAACACTTTTCTAAATCCCTAAGATTACGATCAGCCTGCCTCATATCTTCATTGATCTGTGTCATTCCGTGTTCTATTCTCTCCAGCTTTTCTGCAGCCCAAAAATAAAAATTTTACACAATTTGCAGCAAAACAACAACTCAAAGCATAATAATGATAATCAGTGTCAAATTGCTAACAAACTAAAGTTTGTTAAAAACAAACGAAAACGAAAAAAAAAGCCCGTCAAAAAATATACAAATTATTTATTAAGCAAAAATTTGTTCTTGTGTCATTTCAGAAACCAAAGATTGATAATGATAAGATAATGGAGCTACCTTTTTCTGGTTGTATATTAACAATTACTTGTTAAAACAAAGAATTAGATGGATATGGAAACAAATAAAAAATTATATGTGAATTGCAACTGTGAGATAAAAAGGTAAAGCACCTCACCTCCTTGCTCACTCAACATCCCTAATGTTTTTGCACCAGCATCTTGACTCTAGAACACAACATATGATAATAATTTATCTATATATTTCTGCAAAATAAAAATTTTCTGCATCTATAAAAATGAACTATTAGGTAATTGAGACATGAAATGTCCGATTTCATTAAAGACAAAGTTTGGCAATTTCTATCTCCAACAATTCACTTTGATACTTTTCGTTTTATTGTAAGGCTACATAATCATTCTTTCAAATGCTTCTAAGTATTGCTTTCATAAATTTATGAAATTAACAGCAATAATCTAAAAGAATAATCAATGTTTTAATACCTCCTCCTTGGATCGAAAACAAAATCTTATATCATCAAAAGAAAAAAAAGATCTTATCCTAATAAGATTACACAAAATAATTAACAGCTAATGGTAAGATATCCAAGCTAAATCATGAAACCTTTAACCAAACTTTACTTGAATTAAAATTTTAACTAAATCCAATCACCTCTTCACACATAGTCAGCATCCTCCTGGTACTTTCTAAAGACTGAAATAAATGGCATAAAACATTAGCAGAAAGCTTAAATAGTATATAGCAAACTTATTCAATTGAATGCTTACAAATTAATTGCTTACCTCATCAGTCTTTTCATTCATCTGTTGCTGAAGTTCAAATAGCTCATTTTTCATATCCGATCCACTTGCCATTTTGTAAAAATTTCAATATCCAGAAGAATCTGCAAATATCAGATGCTGTGACTGTTTATAATATCGCTTACAATGACACAACTGCTAAATTATTCCCGAATCATTTATACTGGTAACATTCAAAAATAAAATAAAACTATTTCTATGTGGAATCACAGTTTTTAGAGACTCGTCAAAGCAAACGAACGCTAAGATAAGGAAATCGCTTCAATATACCAAAACGCACGTACACACAAGTAGCCACGCCCCTCTTAATGCAAGTTAATGGGAAGATTAGACGTGCCAACACTAAAACATAACAATTATTTATATATTATATTAGTTAAAAAGGCAAAAGTCTGTGTAATAACAAAAGGTTAAAAGTAAAAATTATTAAATACTGGAGTTAACATATGATGCTAGTACTTGTGCATAAATATTGCTGTTTGAAAAAAAATAAATTTGATAAATTAACGTTCAATTTCTCAAATGAATCTACAGCATATAAGAATAATGAGGTGATAAAGAATTAATACAAGCAGCTTTTTTTAAGTTTAATTAATGGACACAATATAATATGGCTATACCTCTGTTAGATTTCGCCGGGCTGATTCCCGGCCGATTTTTGATTTGTGCAGCAGTTTGCACGCTGTACAGTTCAGTTTTTAAGGGGTTGCCTTATGACACGAATGGAGATCAGAATGATAACAAAGTCAACTGTGTCCAATTGTGTTCACCCCCAACATTTTTTGGAGGAAGGGTGCGCACCCTAAGCTAATATGAAAATAAATTCAAAGTGTTATGGCATCACAGCGTTTATTGGTACACTTGTCTCTGCTATGGGTGTCAAATGTCAGGCTCATCGAGTCAAGGAATGCTAAATATCAACATACAATAAGAGGACAGATCTTTGATCATAAGAGTATAAACAGCTAGGGTATCATGATCATCTTAAATCACTCGAAAACAGCCGTCTTGACCTTACTCGCTTCCTTTGGTACAATTAACAAGTATAATATTTTCTTGTTTGTCCTTTTGCTTGTGAGCATGTAAGAGATCATGTTGTAGGATGAGGATGATACCAGTCGAGAACTGATCCGGCACCACAGTCACTACCAGATTCCATGGAATCTGCAGATCACATTTAGCAGATACACATTTATCATTTTTCATTTTAGGTGCATTCTCG
This sequence comes from Hirudo medicinalis, assembly GCA_011800805.1. Lineage (NCBI taxonomy): Eukaryota > Metazoa > Annelida > Clitellata > Hirudinida > Hirudinidae > Hirudo > Hirudo medicinalis. The sequence goes on from MPNW01000037.1 coordinate 6,080, forward strand.
GAAACATCTTTATCTTCCACAAGTTGAGCCAAAACCAAAGAGCTTGCAGAATCCGTTCGGGCTTTCTTGCTCATCCACCTCATCATGAAATTTCGTTCATTCGCTTCTTTGCGTTTTTGACGTTTCTGCGCAAGTATCCGTGGATCGCAAAAGTGTCGAATGGATATTTGTGACATCTGCCAAACATTTGGGTAGTGAAACTGAAACTTTGGGTGACAAAACCTCTTCCACTATCTGCAAGCCGAAAACTATCCGAGAAAGCTGACAATTGACTCCGAGAATTGGTTTTCTCCAATTTGGAGTGACCAGTGACATTAACGAGTTAAATAAGGGAAATGAGCCAACTTTTAAAAATATTTTTCAAATAAAATAAATTACAAATTACTAAAAACATTTTGAAAGTGATAATAATAATTCTAAATATTTAAAAAGTTTCTTGCGAGGTACGGTGGAGTCAATACAAAGTCGTTGTTGTCGTAGAATATTTTACAGATTCTACCAAAGTGGGCGATTATTTAAGGCACAAATATAATTTTTGTATTCCCTCATGCCATAAGGAGCGTACTATTGTTCTCATGGATAAGTATGTTTTTATAATGACATTTATATGCATTACATTTAAAGACACTTTAAATTTGGGTTCCTTACAGAAATGTTTTATGGAAATTAGACGAGGAAGTGGCCAAGCATCTTAATTGTAAAAGGATTGTGGCTAGTAATGTTGTTAAGTGAGTAACATTTCCAGCTAATCATGCTAGCTAGCTATTATGAGCTACACATCAATTTCTAGTTTTGCTAAGTCATCCAGCACAGGAAATTGGTGTAAACTAATTTCTTGATGAAGGACTGTGACTTGACTGGTCCAGGCTCCAATTTCATGCTGACTCAGTGCTGCAGTAAAATCGGGATCGGCATTTGAAATTGAGCCAGTAAACCTGCTGTCTTAAAAAACCATTGTAAGGCAATGGACATTAATATTATAAGCACTTTAAGGAACTAGATCAAAAATTACATCTCTAAAGTTTATTTTTGTTAATTGCAGTCTTTTGGAGAAAGGCAATAGTGTTCCCTTCATAGCAAGGTATAGGAGAGACCTGACTGAGTGCATGGAACCAGAAAAAATTAGAGAAGTCAAGGAAAAAATTGAGGAATTGAAGTTAGCAAAAGAATTTATTTATTTGTTATTTGTTCACATTTGTCAATACTAATAAATCCCATACAAATTATATCAAGTTTTCTGTTGTATGCCCTCAACTCCTATTATGAATAGTGGGCATTCAACAATTTAGCTAAATAAATGTATATGTATGGTATTACTTATTTCATTGAAATGATTTATTTGTTTCTTTGGAGTTTAAATTAAATTCACTTTTAAATAAGCTAGAAAATTTTACAATCCCAATCAGGTCCCAGCTACATCAAAAGGATTTTTTTATTTTTATATGTCAAGACTGTTTTGAAGTAAAATTTTAAAATATTGGCCTTAATTCTGCAAATTGTTATCAGAGAAGCTGAAAGCCTAGCTCTGAAGGCAATCAAACTTATGACAAAGGCAGGACAAATTAATGCTGGTTATGAAAGATCCATTTTGTCTATTACTGATTCTTCTATTCTTAAAGATCTGGTTTGTAATTCTTTTAATAATTAACATTTAATTTTGTCAAGTATTTATTTGTAATTGTATAAATGAGCATTAGATTCTAGCTATAAAAAGGATGTCCTAAGATTATCTAAAAGTGTTTCAAATTATCATATTACTGGATTACTGAAATTATTAATTGTGATATTGCTTTGTTGTTTTAAGTTTTGATATTAAATAGTTACATTACTTGTTAGATATGATTTATTTGTGCTTTCTTCCAAATAAGATCTCATCCTTGAAGCCCGAAGGACGGAAAAGCAAATTCAAAACAGCCCTCGGTCTTCCAGGTCTTGCAGAACTGGTCAGCAGAGTTTTTAACTCTCAGCCCTTGAATATAGATTTGCTAGTTCAAGCACAGGTTGAAGGTTATTTGATATGTTGCTTATTGTTATGTTGCTTGTTTATTTTGAAACTGTTGTAATATTTGTTAGATGTAACAATCCCACATTGTCTTTTTGTAAATAATTATAAATAATTTGGCTGATGGCATTTAAAGTCAGTTTGATATTATTCTTATGAGGTTTTTAAATGTTGATACCATACATGATAATCATTTTACTTTTGCTTGTAATAATTCTTTTGCCACAATGCTATAAATAAAAACAGAGTTTCTAATTGTTTAAATATTTTGTTAGAAAAATAGTAAATCTCAGGCTATATTTTTATTTGTATTAGTGATTTTATGCAAAATAACTCAAATGGAAAAAAAATTGCTACTAAATTGTTAAATTATATTGTTTATATTAATAAAGCTTTGAGTTTGCTTATAAACTTTTGTTTAATTTTAATTCAAGGTTTATCAAATTATGAAGAAGCTTTAGAGAATTTCTTATATGTGTTGGCAGACACAATTTCAAAGAAGAAGGAAGCTTTGGATTTTGTGGTCCAGAAGTAGGACTAATTATTAATTATTTGTTTACTTACTTACTGAGACAGGCAGAGTGTCTTCAGATCTCTTAAATTGACTGGAACAAAGGCATGCAAGTTAGCACAAAGGGTTGTGTTCCTTCATGTGATTGTAATGGCAATAGTCATGACTCTTTACAACAAGGCTTGCAGTGATGCAAGCATCCTAGGAAAGGATTAACAAAAAGCTTCTCTGATACTATCCAAATGGTGCTATATAAGTGAACCTCATTGATACATTTACATGAGCACCAATAAGCAAAACAAGATGGAAAACACAAATGAGTGTAGTTGTGTCAAGTTCAAAAGCAACTTACATACATGTGAGATGAGAAGACAGATCAATTTCATTAAGCAAACTTTAAAATACTTGTAAGATGAAGCAGACTATATAAACAGGCACAATGCTACAGATATGTACAATAAGAAGGACATTTTCATTACATTGAGGAACAAATCTTATGTTATCATTATTATATTTCTGGATTATAAAGTTGATTGGGTAGGTTCATCTCATGTGTGAAGGCTAATATGCCAAATATTTCTATTAAAGGAATGCTGCTGAGTTGGACGTTTAGAAATAATTGATAAATCAAATTAAAAGCTTGTTTTTATCATCTGAGTAAATTGGGAATGATATTTTCTGCCAGACAAAATATCAGTTGAAGATTTATATGGGAGAGCATTGAGTACAGATCTGGTTGATTAATTAAATTATTGTGTCTTCAGATGCAAGGAGACACATAGAGTTCTTGTGTTATCTAGGAAAATAAACTCCAAAAAAGTTATAAAGCAAGGGGAGGTGGAGAAGTTCAAAGAATACTTTGACTTCAGAATTCCAATGGTTAACATCAAACCTTACAAGGTCTTGCATGTTTTACAATATATGTTTATATACTTGTTTGGTGTTATAGGTTTTCTAAGTCCTAGTCCAATGGATTGGTCATTTCCAGCCATCAATTTGTTTATTCATCATTGATATCATAATTGGTTATTTTAACATTCTCAAAATTAATTATTAACAAGTATTATCAACATTAATGACAAAAGTATCTGGCAATGAAAAGAGGAGAAAGCCTGAAAATTCTCAAGACAAGCCTCGAACTTGAAAAATCCATGGAGAAGGAATTTGTGAAAATGTTTGAGAAAAAGTTACAAAGTTTGCATAAGAGCTGCTTGGATCTTGTCAGGCAAGCTTCAAGACTTGCTTATGAGAAGATTGTGATGCCTCAGATTCTTGCCAAGCTTCGGTGGGTTTCAAATAATAGAGTGATGGAGTTGTAGCAATAAAGTTATTGCATTTAAAATTTTAGTTTCAAATAAATACATGAGCTATGTATGAGATGATGTATTCTGACTGAGACTAGATAATTGTATTGTTTTGGTTATTTATTTATAGAAATATACTCAATAACAAAATGAGCAAAATAGTGAGCCATTTTGGGCTCATGCACTGATCTAAAAAAAAAAAAGTAAGCTGAAGTGATAATGTTGAATTAATGATAATCTGATTTTATGGTTGTACAGTCCAATATTGTTAATGGCACCAATTGAACAATTTTGATAGCAATGACCTCAAGAAGGTCTCAGAGGATGCTTCCGTGAAAGTATTTTGCACAAACCTTAAGCATCTGCTGCTGACATCACCACTGAGGAACAGGCACATTTTGGGAGTTGATCCAGGCTATAGAAATGGATGTAAATTTGCTCTCATAAGTCCATCAGGTATGTTGATAATTGTGACAAATAAAGTGTTGCTAATAATATAACTATATATTGCCTTTCATTATTTATTACCTTTTTAATATGTTATTAATTGTTTCCAATGTAAACAACTATTAGCATCTGCAATTAATAATTGATTTTAATTGACATGATTTGATTACATTTATAGTTCTATTTATTTTAACCAACTGTCTTCTAATATCATAGCAGAAGTATTAGAAACTGGAGTTTTGTATCTCTCACATGAAGTTTCCAGAACTCCTTCTAGCGAATTCATTAAGATCAAAAGTGTTCTTTTGAAGTACAGGTAGATGATTTAAGGAATGTTTGGAGGACTAATATTGTCCATCAATATGTTGTTTTTGTCGTATTGCTTATTTGAAATAATCCTGCTTATAGTACTTAAATGGACTTATTATCATCATCATTGTCATCATTGTTGTGTTATTATTAATATTAGTAAACAGTTTGATTTTGCGTCTCCACCAACATCTCAACCCCTTTAATCTGGTAAAAATTGATGATCATTTGCAAATTCTCAGATGTGAGACCATTGCAATTGGTAATGGCACTGGGTGCAGACAAGCTGAAGAGTTCTTCTCAATGCACAACAAGCTTGAATCATTCAAGCCACTAAAGATCATGTACAGGTGTCATTGCAATTACAATGTTTATAAGTACACTTTGGTACCACTGCATTACAATGTCCTTTTTGAGAAAACAATTTCGGAAATGGGTCCTAGCTACAAATATGCCTTTTAAATTCTGATGATTTTTTATACAGACAAAATATGAAATTACTGGAATGTAATTGATGAATATAGAATATTGATGTATTGTTGCTTGCTTTGGCTTTCATTGATTGTGTTGCACCAATCGATGGCAAGGGGCTGTTTCAGCTCATGCAGAGATTATTAATAATAATAATGTTTTCATTTGACTACTGCCATTGTTGTTTAGTGAGGAATTTTAATGTTAATCTGGAAATAAATTTAAATGCATCTAAAAACTTCATTTAAAAGAATATTAAACTGGTTTGAAGTTATTAAAAGTAATGATTTCAACCAAAAAGTACGTAATCTACGTGCAAGTGAAAACAAAGCTATTCAATTAATTTTCATTTACTAATTACTTAATTGCTTTGAAGTGCCTTGTCCATTTTAGTAGTTATGAAATATGATGAAACAAATTATTATTGTTATTTTTTTTATAGCATAATCTTTGAGAATGGTGCCTCAGAATATAGTGCCTCTGATCTTGCCATAAAAGAACTTCCTGAGCTTGAGGTTACCCTCAGAGGAGCTGGTTTGTTTTTTACATGAGTTTTGAAACATTGCTTTTTTAAAAAAAGTGTGCAGAATTATTTGTAGCTAAGAATTCCTTTCAGCTTTAGAATTATCACAGTGCAGTTGGAATTAATTTCTTGCATCTCATGTAACATGTGTAGAATTTTATTATTTAATAAATGATCCATAAATAAATTCGATTAGTTGTTCGTGGTACGATTCATTGCTGAATAAACTCAAGAATGACTTTTTTCAAGTCTCCATTGCTCGGAGACTGCAGGACCCATTGGCTGAGATGATTAAAATTGAACCTAAGCATCTGGGAATAGGAATGTATCAGGTGATAATATAATGTCATTACAAAATAATTCAGTAAACAGGACATGCAATTTGATCTCTTTTCAGCATGACATTTCTGAGAAAAAGTTGAAAGTATCATTAGATGGGGTAGTTGAGGATTGTGTCAGTCTGGTTGGAGTGGATATCAATTCATGCAATGAGCAAATATTACAGTAGGGGATGATATTACTTGTATAGAATATTACTATTTAATGTTGTTTTCTTTTTAAAATCTTGAGTCTTATCTTCCCTTAGTAGCATGAAGAAGGTGCGCAACTTGGTGTTATTAAAAAGTTAAATTTTAATTAATATATCTTTGAAAATAAACCATTAAGACAGTGTTATAATGGTTCAATGTATTTTGACATTAAATGTTCCCATCCAAACACATCACTTTTATTCTTTTTAGACACATTGCAGGGCTTGGTCCAGTGCTAGCAAGGAATATAATTATTAAAAGGAATGAGTTAATGGGATTCAGAAACAGGCGGCAACTTCTAAGGGTCAAGGGTCTTGGAGAAAACAAATTCCTCCAGTGTGCTGGATTTCTAAAGATCAACCTGCCTGATGAAGAGTTGTTTTTTTTATTCATAGTGAAGTTTACATTGTGTTTGTATTTACATTCTAATGCTAATTAACAGCTAATATTAGTTGAGTTATTCATTTCCTTCTTTAAAGACCACTGAGTTTACACACAAATTTTCAGAGATGACGACTATGAATTGAAAGCTGAAACTATGTCACGCAAGAGAAAGCTTAAATCTGAGGTTCATTCAGAATCAAAAAGGGGAAATAAAATTTTAAATGAATGTGGTGATGATGAAATAGACCTCTTTGACAGAACCACAATCCACCCGGAATCTTATGGACTTGCATCTGAGTTAGTATTTGAATTTGGCTGAATTTTCTGAATTACTCTTATTTTGATATGGTAAAATAACTGCAATTACTATTTGTTTGAAATTTAAATTGAGATAATTCCAACTTTCAAACAAATGTTCTGCATAAAGGAATTTGCTTATGGTTGATATGATCGTAAAATGTTTTTTATATATATTTTTTCATTGTAAACTGGGGCTTTATAATATATTCAGCTCAAATCACTTGATTGGCTGCTTAAGAGTTTTATTACATTCTAACTCTAATTGAACATAGTAATATATGTGCTACATAACGTAATAATAACTTACTCAGATTTTGCAATAAGTTAGTCTATCTTATTATTTATTAATAATATAAAGTGTATTTATATAGCACCAGGGTTAGGGTTAGGCATAAGCATCAGGTCTGCTTAGAATTATATAGCATTAAGCACAGACTGCCAGGTGTGCTTTGTGGCAGTATAAGCTGGGTTGAAAACATGCCTAACAACTGTTGCTTTCATGTAACTAGCAGGAATACAACTTCCACCTGCCTGCCAGACGTTCACTCATATCTCAATTTGTCGAGAGCTAACATGGTGTTGAAAACATGCCAAATATTATTTTCTACAATTATTTTGCATTTATTCACCTCCAAGATTATAACAATGTGCTTATCCTTTTTTTTTTTTCAAATCAAGGCTTCTGAAAAAGGTTGGTCTTGCCAAAAGTGACATAGGCAGACCTCACTTTATTGATACTCTATCAAAGTTTAAGGAATCAGGTAAAGGTTGCATTAAATGTTTTAAATTGTTGAGTGATAAAGTTTGTAAGTTTCTAAATGGTTGGGCAAGTTAAGGGATAACTGGCTTTTAGTCTTTTTGAGCTATTATTGTTTCCCAGGTCAAATAAATACAAATATAAGATATGAAAATGTTTATTCCATTTGAAATATATTTTGTGGCCAATAATTGCTTATAGCAAAAAGAAAATCTGTTAATAAACTCAATATGTTTAGACCTTTCAAATATGTCAGAGGTATTGGACACTTGTGTGAATACTCTCCAGCAGATTGTTGAAAGTCTAAAAAAAGTTCAAGACTATGACATCAGAGATGGTGAGGAATCTATTTTTGAATTATGATTTATTTTCTACTCGTTTTTGTGGCAAATCATGTAAATTTCTAAGCGAATGTAATATAAAGGCTTGAACTATTTACAAGTTTTTAGCATGAACACTAGATACAAACTTTTAAGTTGAGTAATTGTTATTGTAGTAATGCTGTGATAGTAATGAACTGTATTAATATCATCACTTTCTTTATCCTTTATGCAAGGAATAACTAACTCTTAGCAAAATTTAAAGCAATGAGTAACTTAAATGTGTAAAATGTAAAATAAGACTTAAGATCAAATACAATTATATTATCATATCACGAGCTATGATAAAGAGTACTACACTGCTAAAGTGATAATCACCAGATTACTTGCAATTTAATATTTGTAATGAAATTTGAATTTTATTTAACAATCTTGATCGACATCAGAGCACAGTCAGCCGGTCTTCAGAAGCTCTGTGACAGAGATGAAGGACATCCGGGCAGGACAAAACTTGACAGGACGAGTGACAAATGTCACAGACTTTGGTACATTTGTTGACATTGGAGTGGAGGCAGATGGATTTATCCACAAATCCGCAATTCCCCAAAATGCTCCTTGCTTCTGCCTTGGCATGAGGCTCTCCGTGCAGGTTTTAGCATTGATACAAACAGAAAGAGAATTGCTCTGAGGCTCAGTAGCATGCCTCTATAATCCCTACAACTCCTGAGAGTTTGCAAGGATTTACATACATTTGAAAAAAATTTATATTTTGCTTTCTATACACTTTCTTCTCAAGAGTCATTGACAAAAACGTTCTTATTTTATTTATTGGATAAATAATAATTTCTAGCCAGTCAACAGTGGTGAGATTTTTTTAGAATTTAAAGGTATGAAATTTTAGGAACTGTGTCTGATTGTGCATTAAAAACATCAGATTGTAGGGGAGTGCACAAAATTCACGTTTTGTGATCAGTTTGGATTGTGGCTTGTCTTCTTCCATTCAAAGATTTGTGCCAATTCTTCCTCTGTAAATAGGATCTTTGCAGCCTCCGTGTGAATCTGGCAATTTAATAATGTCTGATTTAAAGTATTCAACAGCATTTCAATGTTCATTGTTGGAGATAATTAGCAGAACATAACTTCACGAATTTATTTTGCAATCGCAAGCAATCTGCAGCCTATGCAAGTGATGGGTACAATGTTGTAAGACATGGTTAGAGCTCCACTGAAGCAAATTTATAAATTTAATTCTATATTCTCAAAAATACTCTGCAATAAAATGCATTGCAATGCTGCAGTAAATTCATGGGGGAGCTTGTAATGACTTGTGCATGATTAAAAACAAACAGCGAAACAAGCAACAACCTGTTGCCTCTTGCAGACATTGATTAATTTCAATTGTTTTTTGACAACTTCAGAAAGGTCATTCTTCTCCTTTTCCAAATTCTTCTTTGAAGCCATGAGCTCGCCAATTAGCTTCCTGTCTGACTCTTGGGCTTCCTATGTGTGAATATTCCAAGTTGTAGTTTCATAAACCTTTGTAGAACAATCATAAAATGCTTGATGCCGAGGCATACAGGGAAATGCAAGCTAGGTTCTAAACAATGCATTGTGACCTTTTTGCATTGCAAAGAGCCTTGCAAACCAGCTTGCACTTGAAGGAAAAAACATTTTATCACTGTGAATATAATGTATACAGTAGTAACCACGTACAAATTCCACATAAAAACATTAAAAAAAAATTTTTTTCATTGCTATGAAGTTATGTGAAGGGCTTCAAGTTGAATGAATGAATGTTAGACAATCTTTAGGATAGCAAGTCCATCAATGGACCTCAAGGCCACCGAATAGGTGCTTCTTCAGAATCATTTTGAAGCCTTCAATAGTAACTGCAGGTGTGACCTCTGGTGGAAGTTGATTCCAGGTCAAGTTCTTGCAACTAAGTGTCTTTATCAATCTGGATATTGAATGCAGCACTTCAAATGAGGAGTATCAAAGGAGAATGATGATGTCCACATGAGAAAAGTGAGAAGCCAAAAGAATGGCTATCGGCATTACTTGAATGACATCCTGAAGAGATGTATTAGAAGAAACTCATTGGTAAGAAAGTTTACCTTCATCTCTGCCCGAAGATGATCCAGCTGACTTTTATATTTGTTGCATTCCTCAATTGCTCTATTGATTTTGACATCTTGGTTGGTGTGCCAAACATTCTTTTGTCTCTCCGACTTCCTCATAGATTCCAACTCCTGAATCAGAATGGTGCTTGATTTTCTCTTCCAAGGCAGTTTATTTTAGTTTTAAAACTTAACTTAAGATTCATATTATCAACAAATGTCTCAGATGCCTCTGATATCAAGCTTTAGGCCAAATATATTAACGGATCACAGAACTGTTTTCCAATTTATAAATGCTCTTCTGACCTTTTTGGAGGCAAGGAGTTGGGCCTCGAGGCTTGCATTAGTTTCCTTCAATCCATCATTCATTTTTTTCAGCTTTTCTGAGTGATTCTCTATAGTTGATGTGACTTTTTGCAATTTCACTCTGTTTTCCTCAGATTCCTTAAATTTTGATTGCGATGTCCTCAGATTGGAGTCCTAGGAATAATTTTAGTTTAGAATTAAATTTTGATTGCTGTTGTACAGTAATTTAAAGGAATTGTGTGTAAATTCAAATAATGAATTGCTGCACTTTCAACACAGTTTAATTAACTCAACCAATATGATAACAGTGATTTAGTCACCTTTATTCTGAGATCATTGTATGTTTTCTTCAGCTCTTCTTGCAGAGCTTTCACTTGAGCTCTCAAGAACCTCAGTTGGGTTTCTAGTTTAAATAATATCATTACACGTAATGCATAAATTCATAATTAATCAAGTAAAAATATGTATAACTAAAAATTCAAATATGTATCTGCATCTGCGTCTGGATCATATATTTTAGTGTGCTGAAACAGCATTTCATTGCATGAAGGTTAGATCAATTAAATAAAAAAAAAGTCATTAGCAAAGCAGGAACAGGTGACATAGAAAGCACCAAATTGTACTTAGAAATGGGAGAAATGTTAAATGTGTGTGTAAAAATATATTAAATGTATTATAAATTGAAATTACTGCTTGTTTCTTATTCCATTTTGCTTGCTTTTGAATAAAATAAATATGCTACAATCTTATAACAGACAAATGGGCATTTATATTGCCATATAGCTATAGGGAAGGTAAGCTACCTGATGTCATCTGTCTGGTTGATGAGAAAACAGTATGGTCATCTTCGCTGACACTATGATCCTCCTCACTGCTGGCTTCAAGTTCCTCTTCATTTTGTTTGCAAAATGTTCTAACAGAAATAAAGGCATAATTTTTTAATAAAACAAATAAATTGAATTATTGTTTAAATTACTTTTTATTTTGACATACTTTCATCTAATTTCTGCTTTAAGTGCATCTTAGAAATACATACTTTTTAGGGTAAAGTCCCTTGTCATTTGGTGCTGTTTGAGGCCTCGTTAGTGATTCTTGCTGCTTTGCTACCTTGATTTTCTGTTGGAAAACATGCAACCTGGTCTAGTTATGAGACTAAAAGATATGTAAGAGCTACTTTATAACATTATCAGCAAGACTTTAATATAAACAAAAATCACATAAGAACCACTGTGGATGAAACACAGGTTGCTGAACTGTAAAATAAGTTGCATGTTAAATTTATCTTTGTTTTTTCTACATTGAATCATTACGAAATTTATTTACTTAATGCTGTCTTTGTGAGTAGTAGACAGCTTAACTGGCCTTTGCATGAATTTTTCATGATTTTCCTGAAAAGAAAGTGATGTAATGTAAATGATGTGATAATTAAAATATTTGAAAACGCCATAACTAGAAATAGCTATAACTTCTTACAAACAACTCTACTGCTTTTCTAAGTATGTTCCCTCTTTTTGTTTCAAGTTGATCATTTAGTTTCCTAAAATATTAATTTCCTTTTAAAATTGATTATGCACTTTAAAAGAAAGTTCAAAATCAACAGCAAGCACCAAACCTGAACTCTTCCTCCCTACAATCAAAATCGGTTCCATTACCAGCCCTCTCCTTGTTCATCTTGTTCTCGTCCTCTTGATGAGTGGTGAGCGTGTGGGAGAGGGGCACGTATCGCTAAGGAAGCTTTTTTGACTGCAGACAATAGAATTAAAATTTAAATAATAGCCAAGTTACTATTAATCAATAATAAATAAATTACAAGCAGTGAAAATGTTTTTTTTACAAGAATTAATTAAAAGATTACAAACAAATTAGTTTTCATTAGTTTTTGTTATAATTAAAAACATTACGCATAAACAATGATATTACTTACAAATACATTTTCATTGCAGTAGTTATTGCATTGTGTATATTGTTTACGACGGTTTGTGGTCGGTTCGTCTTCTGTCATTAATTGCAATGTAGTTTGAGCGCATGACTATCGTTATTTATAAATACTAGTTTTGATGTATTCACCGCTAATGAATGATTTTTGGACCGGACTGCTTTCTCATTAAAATGCTCTGAAGAGTTCTGAAACTGTTTCGTATGATCATCTATTGAATCGTTACAGAGATAACAAAACCAATTCTAAAAAATTATGGCCATGTCATCCCTGCAAAGGACAGCTGGAGGTGGAAATTTTACTCTGGCCACCGCATCAAACTCTACTTCAACTCTAAGCAGATCTAAACCTTATGATTATTTGTTAAAGTTTTTGCTAGTGGGCGATAGTGACGTTGGGAAAGAAGAGATTCTGAGTGGCTTGCTTGATGGCTCAACTGAATCCCCTTATGGATACTCGAATGGTGTTTTACTTTGTTAAACCCTTGTTGAGTTGACTTTAAAATATGTTGATTGCTTTATTTAATGCATTGGGCCATATTTTGCCTAAATTTGCACAAGATTAATAATTGTCTAATTGAGGTTGATTTAAAATGGAAAATATGTGGGGGTGTAGTCTCAATAGTCCTAAATTATAAATAATAGCAGTGGTTTAAGTACCAATATTTTTAACCAAAAGTGAGCACTGAAGTTACAGTGAACTTGGAATTACAAGGACTTTATTAAACATGACTTAATGATGAGCACGGATATTAATAAATATGTGATGGTTATTGTCTTACCTTATTGCTAGATGAGTATTGAAAGGCTTGCATTCCACTTATTAAAGTGTATAAAGTCATACAGTTGTATTAGACAGCCATGTGGATTAGTTACTAAATGCAATATGAATCCTGCACTTTTTAATAATATTTTTGAGTAATATGCTATGAGTACTGATGACTAAAATGTGCTTGATTAAATTTTCTTAGGTATTGCCTACAAAACCACCACAATCCTCCTGGACGGAAAACGAGTCAAGTTGCAACTTTGGTGAGCATAACTTGGATTTTACAGAAGCTGAATGGAGAGATTCTTAGCTTAGTCATTGTCACAAAGGAAATATCTTTATACAAATAAGTTTAAAATAAATATGTATTTAAAGTAGCCATTGGTTTATTAAACCATGATGTTCACATATTTCTGAGATTATGTTCTTATTTTATTAAGTCGCATTCATATTTTTTAAGAACATATGTTTGAGAATGCATTTTTATATCAGGGATACGTCAGGCCAGGGACGGTTTTGCACAATTTTTAGATCTTACTCCAGAGGAGCACAAGTGAGTTTGACAATATTTATTTGTATAACAACTTTATTCATTATAATTGTTTTCCCATGTATTTCTCAAAAGTGTGAATCTTTAACTTGAGATTTTGGATAACAGAAAATTTATGCTAATTCTGTTAAAGGCTTGAAATAAACCAAGTTATTGAACATGCTTAAAATTTGTTCTTATCTGGAGATATGTGTTTACAAATAAAATACTAAATTTGGTTAAAATATAAAAGTTCATTGTTTGATAAAATAAAAAGTTATTGCTTACAAACAATCAAAAATGGAAGAAAGCAAAACTGAGCCAGAAACTGGCAATTCAGACTTGACATTGTAATTCATTTGCTTTGTACATATTGAAGCAACTGGATCCAGAAAAAGTGAAAAAGGTAGATCCTTTGCAATGGGGATTTGGAAGACATCGTAAACATGGACACATAAAAATGCTACATAAATATATATTTGTTGTACCAATCATGGTCTACACTGTGACAGTACTTTGTTTATCAACAATTGAAACTTAATGCATTGTTCTCAGTAACCAGAATTCTTTAAAAAACACCTCTTGTTTGTTGGCTAATCAATATCTATGCTATTTGGTAAAAGTGCTTATTTCCATTTTGTTGTTATGCTACTAAGGCATTTTTCTGTTTTGGATTGGCCCCGTAAAAGAACTACATTCAGTACTGTCATTATGAACTAAATCAGTTCCAAAAATGTTTTCCCTCAAGTCTTTTTTTTTTCTGAATGCATTTGATAAATAATTAACTTATCCAATTTTCTTTTTTTTTTTAAAGAAATTAACTGATAATTCTGCAAATAACTCAGGGCATCTTGCTTGTTTATGACATCACGAACAGATGGTCTTTTGATGGAATTGGGAGGTGGATCAAAGAAATTGAGGAAGTAATTCCATTCTTTCATTAGCTATTTTATATACATTTAACGACATTACTATTGAGTAATGGCTATCTTTAAATTTTTGTCGCAAATTCATCTTGTAAACTATAAACATAATTATGATTACAATTTACTGAATTCACCCATGCAATGCATTAATAATCATGCACTTGCAATCACTTGTTCTTATAGCATGCTCCAGGAGTTCCAAAAATTCTAATTGGGAACAGATGCCACTTGGCCTACAAAAGGGAGGTCAGTGAGCTATTGGCAGAGGAATATGCTTTGAGGCACGATATGGCCTTTTTTGAGGTCAGCCCCCTCTGTGACTTCAATGTCATAGAGTCCCTCATGGAACTGAGCCGTGTTGCTCTCAAGAGAAATGGCATGAGTCGCATTTGGGGAGTTGGCAAAGGTTCTCTTTTGTTTCATAGCATCATACAAAATTTACAAAATTCACCGTGATGGCTAAGTTGATGTTCTCCATTCAGTGCTGAGCCTGCAGGAGCTTTGCTGCCGAACAATAGCCAATCAAACCACAATTTATGGAGTAGAACTACTCCCGCTGCCCACATCTCTTAAGAGTCATCTAAAGTCCTACCTGGCTTCTAACCGTACCCATCCCCGGTCACAGAGCTTCCACCACCCACGAATGGGCTTAGGGCACAAACTCCGAAGACACAAAATCATTCGACCATCAGACACCCCCATAGGTTGCAGCATCAGCTAGTCTTCAGTTTTGGGGTTTTTCCCATAAAATGTTTGAGATTCCCCATCTTCGAAGGTTTGCCATTGCAAATCATGCTAGTCCCATCAACATTTCCACTAACTGCAATGCCCCACTGTCTACTGTGCTAGGATTTTCATTTTACATGAAGAGATCATTAAAATGGGAAAAGGCGGGGATTCAAAAACAACTGTTGGCACTTTGAGATCTCTTAAGTGGTTTAATTTAATCTGTTTAAATTAAATGTTTAATTTAGCTGGTGTATTATATTATATGTTTAATTTCCTTAATTTGCATGAATTATTGGTTGGTCAAGCAATTGGTTTTGCTTTTGCATTTTTTTAGTTTTTGTTATCCCATTATGTTTGACAATCATTTGCAAAATAAAAAGAAAACTCATGTTAAGAAGCTGAATTTTGCTTTCATGAAAATTTCATCTTAGTCTAGATAGAGCTAATCAAAACTTTTAAATTTATAATTAAATATGAAACAAATGCTTTAAGGATCAAAATCACAAAACTGCAGATACTTGTGTTCAAGAAGCAGAAGCACCACACAGACCATTGCAGTTATTGAATAAAAGCAAGTTTTATTATAGGGCAATGTCAACATCACACTGATACTTTTGGTTAAATCAGAGATTAGCCCAGATGCATGAAAAAGCTTAAGGCAGCATTGTTTTCATTTGAGCAAGAGAGGCTCTTCTACTGCATCCCTTCCTTCTTTTCCAACCAATTTTTCAAGTATTGTGAGGGCAAACTCAAATGAGGTTCCTGGACCACGACTAGTGATGATTTTTCCATCAGACACAACCCTTTCTGTACTGTATTGATATCCTGTTCATTTGACATTAATCAGTTATCAAAGGTTGGCCATAGTAGAGGTGCAATGCTGCTACACAAATTCCTCTCATTGATATTTTGTGTAGCGTATTCCCAGGCTGCCTTACAACTCGTTATGGCTGTAGTCAAATGGTCTTAATAATATTAATTTTTTTTAGAGTAACAACGGGTAAAAAAATTATACTTAAGCATTTACCAGCATCATTGAGTTTTTGCTCAAAACTTGGATAAGAGGTGACTTTCTTTCCTGAGGCAATTTTGTGAGCTGCCATGGCTATTGGGGCTTAAATATAACAAAAAGAATAAGCTTAACATATATAAAAAAAAAATATTTATGCTCAAGTCCAAAATTGAAATGTCGCAGAAATGCCTATAATATAAAACAAAAAATATATGTGCATGATTGTCTGTCCCAAGAACTCTCAAATGGTGAACGTTAGCGACTTGAAATTTAGACATCATTCTCTATGCCATTCGTAGATCAACTGTGCTATTTTCAATTGTCAACCTTTCCAACATTCATCTTTTTCTAAATTGCTTACAAGCTTTAAACTGGAGAGCCACTGGAAGCAAGGAGCATTGTGCTCCTGCATGGTCTAATGTTTAAGACTTTGCCTCTCACAATGGCAACATGAATTTGAATTCTGCTGCAGGAGAACCATCCTAATCACCCAGTTCTTTGAGGGCAAGTAGCTGGCTCAATTTGAAGGATGTAAATAGTAGAAAGTCTCTAAAATTCAATCAAACCTGCACAAATGCATGCAATTAATCCATCCCTCTTTTCCTGCTTTTTGAGTAGTTCCCCAACCAAGTTTGACTGAAACAAATTTGAATCTAGTTTTTAAAATGTTAAATTGCACACATAAATGCAAGGCATTTAATTAACATTATTGAGCCTTAGCGTTGACAAGACTAAGATGAAAGCCATGATATTGGCTGATAAAATGATAAAGGCAAACCTTGGCAAGATTCTCTGCACCTTTTAGACCTCCTGGTAAAACGATCACATCAAAAGTTTTAGAAACAACTTCAGAAAGAGATGCTCCAGGTTTTATGATGACATTTCTGCTGCATACAACTGGTTCTGACCCATGTAAGCCTGCAATAGTCACATCAATCTGCAAAAACAAAATTTTAAATTGTGAACACTTTGTATGCTTAATGTGAAATGGGGAGGCGATATTATTGCAAAATAAATGAATGAAACAAATGAACCCATGCAAAATTCCTACTTTTCCTCTAGTCAAGACATCAGCAACAACAACCGTCTCGATTTCCTCGGCTCCCTCAGACAAGATAATAAGGGCACTGGGCATATTGTTGCGAAAATCGGCGAACTGATCAGTTGAGTCTGACCTAAACCAAGGGCCGAAAATGCTTAAACTGAACCGGGTCGAACGGAGCAACCGAGACCTTGTAAGTTGTAAAAAATTAAAGTCAGAGGTTGAACAAGAACTTTTTCTAAATAAAATATAAATCATCTATTTAATTACATTCTAAAATTTGTGCGTTGAAAATATAATTATGTTTGAAGATATAAAAATGATACGGAGATAATAAAAGGCGCAGTATCTTTATGGTCGATTTTGATTTCCTTAGGTCGCAAATCGCTGATCCAACTTTTCTCCGAGTAATAACCATTAAATTATCAAAGGATATTTGGTGATATAGAGGTTAAGAATTACAATATGATATTTCTGACGTCGCAAATTTCAGGTCATCTACGTGTATGAAGTCATTTGTGATTCCTAATATTATTTACATTTAATGACATTTGACGTGTGTGCTGTAGGATCGCACATCCATCATAATCACGTGCTGATCCTAACCCTATCAGCGATGACTGATCAGGCGCGCATCCTTTGTTTGTGGACATCCTCCTTTGTCCTGACTGGCTATTTAAGAAGCTACGTCAGGACATTCTTTCCTCCGGCAACAATCAAGGACGTAAAGAGGATCATCGACCAAAATGTAATGGCAGACCAGATGGGAAGACAAAGGAAGAGAAGCACTATAAGCTAGTGGAGAAAAGAGTGTCGGTGAAGAGCAAGTTCCAATGTGCCTCAAGGAAGAAGGAGACTTTGATCTCTAAACTTCGTCTTGGAAAATGCGCTCTAAATCGACACCTCTTTAAGATGAGGCGTCACGCAGACGGTAAATGCCAAACCTGTCCTCAGGAAGATTTCCAGCATTTCCTAATGGAATGTCCGGCCCAATCAAGCCTGAGAAGAGCAATAAGGGAGAAAATAAATCCACTGGAGTTGAGTTCCATGCTTAGCAATACTGCTAGTGTGGAGCTAATATACCAGTGGATTTATAAAAACCGCCGAAATCTGATTTGACCATTTATCACGTTATGAACGTTGTTGTCGTCGTCATTGTTTGTTGCTTTTACCTTTTACTTTTTTTCTGTTGTCTTCGTTGTTGTCCTATTCATCACGTTATGCTGAGGACATTAATAAAATACTACTACTACATTCTTCCCTCGTCCTAATCATCTAGTAATGAAATGGACGTTAATTAACCACACATACACACGACTTTCTTCCCTTCTCTATCTCCTACTCTTCCGACTGTGTCGCTACTATTAATATTAATAATATATTTAATAATTATTATTATAATCAATATTAATAGATAATAATAAAATAGTTAATTTGTAAGGCGTTTTGACTATAGCCCCCCCAATGACGTCTCTGATAACAAGGGATTCATTAAACTGTGAGACTGGAAGCCGAAGACGAAACTGATAAGGAGAGAATATGGAGGAGGATTTTATTTATTTTATATTTTATTTGATTAAAGTCCATTGCAAACCTAAGATGATTGGGTCTAATGGAGGATGACGACCACTCAGATATTTATACGGAAATTTGTCAATCTGGATTTAACCAAGAGCCGGGGGAGAATCTCTCCAATAGGTTATAGACTTCACCATGGACTCCATCTAATGACCACTTTTTGCTTTTCCAAGTCCAAATTGTACTAACTTCTTACAAGTCTTACAATGGGTTTTCTGGTTGCTTGGAAGTGAATACCCCTATAAGGGTTAAATAAATCCGTGCGACCACTCGTTTACGCTCTTCAAACCCACTTTATTATTTCATATTTAATATGTATCAGTGAGACTACTTAATGTGCAAGCTAACAAGAAATCAAACTGAAAATGAAATTAATATAGGCAGCTTATAATGTTAGCGAAGGACATAAAACTCATTTTAAAAAAATTCTACCGTCCTCCAGGATTAGGCAAGCGCTTTTCACTTCCTATTAATCGAATTTACTAAATGTGCCTACTTCAAGCTGTGCCGCAGTAAGTAAATCGCAAGTAAATATATTTTAATTTTAAATTCAGCATCACATTTTATGCTTACAAAATTATCGCACGGTCATTGGCTCAAAGTCATCTCTAAAACTAGTTCCCTTGTTGTAAAAGATAAAACGAGATCTATTTTAATTTGTTTGGCTTATCTAAGCAAGAATAAATTTAAGATATTTATAGAACGATAGCAACAGCTGAATGAACACAACCCAGGGCGCTTTGTTTTTTTCTTTTCACAGTTCCCTTATTTCTCACTTTCTCACCAGACCTCTTTTCGATGTTTTTGACTTTCCTCGCTATATGGGGCTTGTTTTTGGCCACTGTCGTCGGTTTATTACGACATTCGGATGTCCGCTACTTCTTAACTGATTCATCGTTGCTCAAGATCAATCTGCAGATTTGCTTAGAACGATTTT
This sequence comes from Hirudo medicinalis, assembly GCA_011800805.1. Taxonomy (NCBI): domain Eukaryota; kingdom Metazoa; phylum Annelida; class Clitellata; order Hirudinida; family Hirudinidae; genus Hirudo; species Hirudo medicinalis. The sequence continues at coordinate 25,818 of MPNW01000037.1, forward strand.
GAATTATATATTTTTTGAAACATTAGGAAACTTTAGTCGATTGTTAGGGTATTCGTGGGCTTTTCGATGAATAACGGAAGTGGCTCATTCGCTAGGATATTTTTACTATTTGATTCTTTTTGACTTGTTATAATTGAGTGCGTTTTCGTGATAGCGTGTATGTTTTTATTTCACCTTAGCAAATTAGGTTAAGCGTGATCAGCGGCTAGTCAATAAACCATTGAAAACCTGGCGTCGATGCTTATAATTGGAGATGGTTTGGTTCAAGCAAACGTGAGTTTCTTTTATCAAAATTAAATTACGTTTTTTACAGCTACAAGGTTTAACAGGTTGTAGCTTCAGCCATGGAACTTATTCTAACCGATACTCTTTGTAAATCCAGTACAACGTTATTTTTAACGTTTCAGTTGATAAAAAGTACATTTAGCAAACCCTAAAGTCGAAAATTAGTCTTTCATGACAAATGCAATTATTGGTTTTAGTTATTGAAAGGAAGAACGTTCATAAAAAGCTTTGAAAAGATCTTATTGTTAACTCAAATGTGGAAATGTTGGGACAAGATGAAGGAGAAGAAAGTGCTGATGACAACTGTGAAATTGCAGGTAAATATTTATTTACATATAAGGAAATGGCTAATTATTTAATCTGTTGCTTTATACATTTAGTTGGTACTATTCATGAAAATCTATTAATGCTTCCCAGCTCTTTAAACTACTCAAAAAACACAATATGCGACTGAATTTGCCCTTGCAATTCAGACACCAGAATCATTTTATTTTAATTTTAGAATAGCCTAAGTAGATCTTTTTCAACCTTTGTGAATCTACTAATAAATCTTGATTATCTTACCATTATCTTATTCTCAAATGACTTTGATACAATAATAATAATGCATAAATAAAGAAAAAATAAATTTTATGTTTCCATTTGTGATTACGCTGAACAGCAGAAGTCGGAATGTCAAATGAGAATGTGCTGGAAAGTGGAGCCTACATGGAGTTTGTTCCTCCCTGGAAGGAGGTGGATAGGAGTGGTGAACCCGTTATGGATCACTTTGTTTCCATTGGAAATGTCCTGGTATTGGATGAGGAGCACATGAATGAGTGGCTGCATCAGCAAGACTCATCTGGAGACAGTCATGCTTTTTCCAGGGGTTGGTTTTTATCTGGAAAATTGAATTGCTTGTATCACTGCGATGGTGATAAATAAATGTTAAAACATTGAATTAACTTAACATGAGATCTGGAAATATCTTCATAATCTAGAATGGCAGAGCAAAATCTCTCAGAGGCAAATCCCTTCTGACTGCAAGTGCTTTGTACGTCCAAATGATCTCTCAGATTGTTGTATGACCAACACCTCTGGCCAGAGCATGATGGTTGATGATTCATTCCCACTCCCTTGGGTGGACCAGAACTCAGATGAAGTCCCCCAAAAGCATGCTGAGAATTGGTCTTACTCTTGTCCCTCTGTGAGTTTTCTCATCTTCCTATTTTAATTTATTTCTTAAACAAATTCTTGATATCTGATATCTCGAGTGTTTTCTATGGAATGCCAGGCTGTTTTTGTCAAACAAACATGATTTGAGATTTCAAATCATTGGTGTTGTCATATGGGATTAGAGTTTTTACCTAATTTTTTTTTTAATCTGTATTTGAATGAGGTTTTCATTAGAAGTTTGTGTACCAGATGACATTGATGGCATTTGCCTCGCGATGTTGGAAACATAATTTAAGTATTTGTTTCAACATTTTGATAAAGGATTTATTATTGTAAGATATATTAGGTATCGCATCAATTTCAAGAATTGCATATTCACAGGAAGCCAATAGGAGCCAGTTAGATCATGGAGTCTCAACATTGGAGGAACCGTTGACCAATCCTAATGAATTTCCCAATGGTCTTGGTGCCTTGCACAAGCACCAGAACAGACTTTACCATCACAGGCATCACCATCAGAGCAATTATTGCAATCAGTTGGGCAGCCTGCAGGAATTGGAGCAGTTTGACTTGCGGGAAAGAGTTCAAAAGTGGCTCATGACCATTGACAGGAGCAAGCCCGACTTTGACGAGATCACATAGTTCATGTTTCATCATAAGCTCAATTTAGGAATTGTTTAATTGACTAATGAATTAGTCAATTGAAGACTCTAGTTCCTTGAATGATCTTTCTAAGCCTCAGATGGCCTTTGCATTTTTAATTAATGGTTATAATCAATATTGGCTGAGTGTAACATCTCTATTTTTTAGTGAATTTTTGGCTTTACTTTGGTTGTCATTAGTTGATTGTGGAGTTTTGGGAAAAACACTTATAGGATTGTATTATGACTTCAAACGGTTCCCAGCATACAACTAAAAAATCTTTGATTTCAGAATGGCACGGATATTAAATATAAAATAATGACATTTGGCTTAGTTCAATACTTATTGACTCTTCATAAATTTGTGGGAATATATATTTCAACAAACCAAGGCAAATTTTATTTTTGTGGCATTAAAGCTCTAAGAATACTACAATTCCCCCTAATCCTCTCTTGTAAAAAGAACTTTTATGATCCTGTCTTATCAGAATTCCTTTCTCGAGATTGAAGATTGCAACATGGAGGTATTGAATTTATTCAGTTTGCACTCTCTTCACATGATTTTGTTTCATGCCTGTAAACACAGTCTTTACCATATTGGCAGGAGCCATCTTGAAATCTCTTGCATGGATATTTGAGTGTCTCCTGAAATATTAAATGGAAGGTGAAATTTAAAGACATCTAATAAAACAAGCAATCAGAAGCAAAACTCAAGCACAAAAGGCAGTTAAATCAATGAATGGTATCTTACTTCCAGAATTCTTATCTTATTGGCCTTTTCTCTAGTTGCCTCTGCCTTCCTTTTCTTTTCCTGGACTTTTTCTTCTCTTCCAGCCTTTGGTTTGGGTCCCCAGTCCTTCATTGGATTGATTTGCCACCTCAGAAGGCCTTTCCTTCTTGAAGGTGGATTAGCATCTGGATGGGGAGTGAAGTTTGCCTTGAACTTTATATCCTGCTTCAAGATGTTGTAGGCGACTGAGCTTCTTGACAACGACTTTCATTGACTGGATTGTCCTTTACCCAGCATCTCATTATGTCCTTTGGAGTATGAAATTATTAATGAAATTTCGATATGTTGAAGCAGTCTGCCCGGTACTCCCACAAAGCATTGATGCAGCCTAAATATGATTTAATAATAACTTAGCTTGTGTGCCACCATCAGGGTTGCAGACAAATTTCAGGCCCCTAGGCGAAGTGGCCACAGCTATATATTTTTGAAAAACAACTCATACAAATCGTAATGTAAGTTGATGTCAATACTATTTAAAAAATTGTTTTCCTTAAATTAATGCAAACGAAATGTTAGTTAATAACATTAACGATAGCAAAAGCATTTCTATGCCCTAAAGCAAGTTTTTTTGCAAATCATCATCATTGCAGTTGACTGGGTGGGGCAGCAATGTCATTTAGGCATAAAAAACTTTGCGTAACTGATTAAAATCTTCAGATCAGAATGGACCCCAAACAATTGGCACCTGTGAGACCTTGAGTGAACCTACTTATTAGATTTAGACAAAAGTGAAAAGACTTAACTTTTTGCCAAAAGCATTTACAAAAAAGAGTTATCAAATTTAAAAGTTCTAGGTAATGTGAAACTGTAAGTAACTTACCCAAATTACATTCATTGGGGCATCTGTTTTCAGTGAATTTTTGGAGGCATGTGAAAGAGAAACTTTATAACCTCCATTCAAAAGGGCAGATCTGAAGTATCAACAATAAATAAGGTAAATAATTATTATATATTTCTATAACATCATAAGGAAAGTGTTTTATAATACTGAATCATGCACCTCAAGGGCACAAATCCTGGATTTTTGCAATGAAGTGTGGCACAAATGTTGTCCATATCATAGTAAAGGGGGTGCTGTTGCAGTTCCTCCTTGATAACAGTTAGAATTCCGATCATCCTTTCACTCGTCTTGAACTCATTTTTCCTCTTTTCCAAGGTTAGTAACAATTCTTCCACAAACTCTGGATCATGGATTGGGTCTGACCAGATGGGACCACCAAGGACATGCCTTCCCAAGCAGTTCTTGCAGGCTCCTTCAACCACTGTGGCACTGGATGGAATAAACTTGAAGTTTGATTCCTTCTCACCAGTCCGTACCTTCTCACATAGCCTCTGAAGGTGGAAAGACCCACAACCTGTACAATGAAAAACATGGGATAGCTTTGAAGCAGACTGCTTGACAGCCTGCTGGCTTGTGGAAATCCTGACAAAGACACGGCAATAGAAGTCAACACTGATGGAAAGGAGAGGTGAAATGTATCGTGAATAACGATTTGCATGAGATTCTATGCTCCTTAAAAGAATCCTCAGAGCCAGCTCGTGACAGAAGCGAGACTTGAGCGCCACAGAACCATAATTAGAATGGCATTTTTCAGGAGAGTTGCCACATAGCACTGCCATATCAGTACATGTAACTGATAGTAGTCCTCCATCAGCTATGCTCTGGATGGCAGCATCTAGGAATGGAGTAGGGGAACCATAAGGATCTAGGTCAATCACTTGGAATCTGTCAGAAAACTTTCTGCTTTGGTACATGAGCATGGAGGCATCCGCAAAGCTTGGCTTGATGAGATGATAAACTCCATTTTCAGCTGCATTCCTTCTGATGTATTCGACTGCCTTCTCATCAAAGTCATTGGCCACTATTTCTGTTACATGAGGAATCTCAAGGGCAAACCGTATAGATCTTAGACCAGTTGCAGCGAGTGCTTCCAAAATTCTTATCTGTTTGACTTTCTGATTAACTTTGGAACCATCCACTTCATTAGCATTCTTCTGTTCATCTTTGTCTGAGCTTATCATTGTTGCTATTACCTGTGAAGTTACTGCAATTGACATATCTCTGTTGAACTCCTGAACTGGATTATAAAATACATTCTTTGGAAAAAATATCTTCGCCTTTCCCTCAGTAATGATCTTATCTTGTTGGTCACCTGGCAACATGGCTAACCTGATATAAAACAACAATCTCATTACAGTAAGTGACTGCAATTAACTGGCATCATAATGAAACAGAAAAAAACTTTGCAAATTAATAACAATTATTACTGGACACAGACTTATGCGATTTATTTACATCTTTATATGGTTTGTTAAAATAAGCTGGACATTAAGAAGATATTGTTTTTTTCAGACATCCGCTTGCAGTGTTTAAAATACGTCCATCCTCTTTCTTATAAATTTAAGTTACAACTATACATTAAGCAAGTAAATATTACTTAAAATTACGTAAAATTTCAAAATAATTAGATAAAAGGGAATGCTTCACCTTACCTCGATTCAAAGATATTCAATGTGCGGCGAAACACGTTGATAAAACGGCGGTAAATCCTAACGATGATATTTGTTTATTAAATATATGAAAAGAATCAATCAAAATGCAAAATCAAATTTTATTAGATATATTATTATGTACCTTAACATCAATCTTTATTTAGCTGTTTATTATCGCTTGCAAAGCATAAAAACATAAGCAGCAGTTACTCTAGTAACATTGTTTTTGTTAATTTTAGGATATTGCATATTTTCGAGTTTTTATTAAAAAATTAATTTTTTTTTATTAAAATGTATTTATATGATTTTGGATAAAGACATCTTATCTCCAAATCTTATTCAAATATTATCCAAATCTTGAATAAAAAAAAGCTGCGCACGGCATTTTTGTCTGAACGAATTACGAGCGTTAATCTCTTTAATGTTTAAGTTGCAGGTTAATTTTAATGTCGAAGTGCTCGTTCAAATGGGGGAAATTTAATTAGTTGCAATTTATTAAATATATGTTGACATTTATTACATATTCCAATTCATTAATAACTTTAATATGATTTTTCTTTTGAGTTTTTAATTTAGAATGCTTATTATTAAATTTTAATTTCAGATGAGGCATAATCAATGCATGTAGAAGTTTGCCTAAGAGGTAATAATGATTGTGACAACAACGTGAATTAACAGAAAAATATCGCACATTGCTCATCTAATTTTTCTACAACAATGCAGTTCACAATTAATCTTAAGTATTTCTTACTTATTCATATCTCATTATTGATTTTCTTTGCTTCAGTCACGTTTCTTCATATATTTTGTCACTAGTTTTCAAGTCTCTCCTAGGTCAAGCACCGTCATACCTGCCTTTCACCCAACCCACACATATTCCTGGTAGGCGCGGGCTCAGATCAGCAACCAGCAATCATTCGTTAAATGATCTGCCCGACGTGCGACACTGGATGGCAAATCTTTAGATTTATAGAGGGGACAAGAGATTTTTTTTGCGATTTTAAAATATTACAATCAGTTATATATTTATATATCAGTTTATATAATATTATAAATGGTGATAATGCCAAATGATAAAACAGCGGATATGACAATAACACAATGCATCGAAAATTATTAACTTGTAAAACAAAATTTGTAAAAATGTTTAACAAATTATAGAAACATAAAACAAAAATGATCACAAATTTCATGGTCGTCAACATGACAACAACAGCAAAAGCAACGACTCGTACAAGTTTCATAAATCCACGTTGCATTCCATTAACTGAGGAACTAAGGAACTCTTTGAAGACGATGATGTCGGTGCTGAAGGGGAAGATGACCTGATAAAGTTGGAAAGGAGCTCGATGGGTAGAGGAAAGATTATGGTTGAGTTCTTCTCGGCAGAGATGGTGTTAAGGGTCTGGAGGTACCTTAGCTGAAGGGCAGTGGAGGATTTGTTGATGGTATCAGATGCCTCTTTTAGAGAATGGGCTGCTTGGTTTTCGCCTTCTGCCGCAATGACCTAGTAATGATAGCGGAATCGTGGTGATAATGATTACTTAAAATAATGTCAACAATTGCAATAATTTAATGTGACTAATTTATAATTTCATTTAGTTAAATAAGTTTTTAAAATAAATTTTTGGGATGTTTTGACTTGACTTTGACTTTGACTTGATTTTGATTTGGGCTATTTTGTCCTTTTGCTATTTTGACGGGGTGCCAAAAACTGTGGAAAACTGTGGTATCCAATGGATTGCCAATACTGGATTCCTTAGCGACGAAATTTCAAAGAAGAGATGACAACTGTGATGATGATGATGATGATGATGATGATGACGTTAACGATTCTATAACTTATGCATAGTTGTCTTAGCCAAACGATTCATCGCCAGTTTCTAGATCCAGTTCGGAACATAGTTACTACTATGTGCACCAAAGCAGAAAGCACGACTACCTCGTCTAACGATTCCCATTTACCTAGGCGTCGGGAGCCGATTGGTTAATGTATTCGCTTTGGTGCGGCTCCGATAGGAGTTCAAGTCCTAGCCGCTCGCAGGAGTTTCCATAACGATGGCGGCCAGGCCATTTATTTTTGGATTGAGGACTCTAATGTTGCCGATAACTTTCAGGTTTAACGTGATGCTAGCACTCTAAAATGATTCATTGCTGACAAGTAGTGTAGGCACGAAGAGTTCTATCCTTTTTATAAATAAACAATTTGAGAAAAAATTAGGTCATTATTTTTTAAGTTATTCTTCGCATAGGTTCGGATGGTTACTTCAGCTGGGTCTCTGAAAGTCACTAAATATTTCAAACTTTTCCTAGTCAATGATGAATCATTCGTTAATCCCAGCGATCAAGGCTTCACACGGGATTCATCAACCAACGGAGGGATGCTATAGTGACTGAAAGCTTTTTCTAAGTCAAAGGTCCTAGAACATGGAATGCCCTCCCAGTTCACATTCGAACTGCTGCCACATGTGAGCTCTTCGATGCTCAGCTAAAGACTTATTTTTTTCAATGAATCTTACTCAAAACAAAATTACACTAAAATTATTAAATTGTCTGTCTTTCTAACTAATTATGTGTTATTCGCTTGTTTTTACTATATTTAAATTCATTCTTTTATTTTTTTAGTCGATTGAGTTTTGAGTACTGTTCTAGGGTTTTTTTTTTTTACAGTGCTTGGCATCCGAAATGGATATAAAAGACACTTTAAATATCGGCCATTGTAATCATTTTTAGAGGGCCTAACTTTTTGTCATAGTTATTACATTGTCAGTTTCGTTTTCACCCAAGGATGTTCTTAGAAAAAGTACGCAATCAACCTTCCACAAATCTATTGTTACTTTCTTCCAACAATCTATTTTTACTTTTTTCCACCTCTAGCCATCCTCTCGTCATTGAAATTATCACCACTATCGCGGTCATCGCAGTTATTTCGACATTGTTCAACAATATGGAATAACTTCCTGCAATACATCAACATCATTTTCAGATGACCACTTTATTATTTTCTTCAGTGAATTTAACTCATTCACTCAAATTTAATTTAAGTCCTCACTCACCTTTGCTTTTGCCTCTCTAGTAGCTTCGGCTTCGGCAGCCATCGCTCGTTGCAATTGAATGGGCAATCTAACATCCTTGCTAAAGGAATTATGTTAATAATGTGGTATCAGTATCCATGACTACAACAAGATACCTGTGTTGATGGATACAATGAGAATTATAAATACTAGTGAATGAAAGTAAACGTTCATGTAATAATTATTTGCAATGTTTAAAATTTTTTAATTGACTTTGTTGAATAGAATCACATTTGACATGTTTAAATAAGAAATATTATAATTTTGATGATATTAATGTTGAAAATTTATTCACTGTCGATCAAAGTCGATTCTAAGTCAAATATTTTTTTTAAAAATTCAAATATTATTGGACTGCATTGCATCGATTACATAGAGAATAAGAACACACCACACTAAAACTAGTAAATTGGTTCAAAGGAGTATTCCAAGAGAATTGCTTCTCGTCGAGGGGATATCCTCAAATAATGTAATGTGCCATTAGATAGCTAGGAAGACAAATCGAAAGTCTTTTCACACAGAAAAAAAGAAAAAATATTTTTGTCCTATTATATACAAAAATGCAGTAAAATCGCGACCCAAGGCAATTTGCATACTTTAAAAGCACAAACATTCTCAATTGTTTAAATATCGAAAGACCGGAAGTAGACCGGAAGTAAGCCTCCAAATACTCGAAACAGCATATCATGCCATCGTATTTATTGTCCGCCACAACAGGAGATTATTAGAAGTTCAAGGAAGAGACACCAGGACAAAGTTGCATAAGAATCACTGCAGAGGTGGTTTTGGTGATGTTCTCGGGCAGCGAAGTTCTCACGTTGAATGAAGAAGACATGTTACGAAAAGGTTGGGCTGGCTTAAAGCGAGAACAAGCTGACGGACATCTCACTGATCACCGATTATAGCTCAGCCCCTGAGAGCGTTTCGAGGATTCGGGGCCGAAACTATCGTCGAAAGAGTCAATCCTTTAAAAATCCGTCAGAAGGCTCCATCAAAGGTTTTAAGATATATATATAAGTCGATTTTTATATAATTTGCGCAATATTTAGAAGAAAGATAACCCACATTTCTACCCTCTCGACCATGATACCCCAGTGCTCTGTGGCATCGTCCAAGGTCTCTTGCATAGAGTTGGAAATTGCTTCCCTTTCCGACAGAATCTCGGATAGGTTTTTCGTCCCCAAAACATTTCTAAGGATATTTGAAGACATGGACTTTAACAACATTTTCTGAGAAAGTTAATAACTGTAATTTTAGTTCGGCATTTCGTGCTTAATAAAACTACTATATAAATCAAATGTGAAAAAAGTTGTTAATATGCTATTTATTCTTATTTTTTTACGTAAATTCCCTATAACAGTGTCATCACTGTTAATGTTCCCCATCGATTATAATTAAATATTGGTAATTAATCAAATTCTCAAACCTAAGTGTGGTCTGTGCGAGGAGTCTCGTAGAATGGTGTGCATTCTCAACGTTGGCTACACTGACAGTAGCATTACTCACCCTATAGTATACCACTGCGTCTACGCTTACTGTCACACTGTCCTTCGTAAGCACCTTGTTGATAAATATGTTAATACTTATTGTTAAGTAATGATCTAATGACCTAACAATTTTTATGTGCGGTATTGTCGATCAATGCTTAACAATGGATAACCATTTCTTAAAATGCAGAATGTTATTCAACCGAACACGATCAAGGATAGAATTGGATTTAACAGAAAAAAAATCATCTAGAAGACAAATGGAATCTGTTTGACACAGACATAGTAAACAATAGCATGGGCACACCCACTTCCTGAGGAGGTACGTCAAAGGAAACTGTTCTGAGGTCGACCTTTGTATAGCTCTCGATGCATGGCAGCACGAAGAATATTCCTGGTTACGATGTCAGGGTCAAATATATTTAATAATTACTCTAATTATTTCTATTAATTTTCGTTGAATTGGTTTGAAGAAAGAAATAATACTTCTAAGCCATTGTTAATCCAAAAGTTTATATGCTAAACAACTTTGCAGTCTATGATTGTAAATAAATACGAATTTCAAATTTAAAGCCTTTATTTATCGTTGTAATCCTAAGTCAATAATATCAAGTTGTGGTTTCAACCTGGACCCTTGGCTCCGCCATGAAGAAGGCGACCTAACCTAAAAATTACTGCCCTTTCATATTCTTGGACGACCTAAGACGTAACAGTGAAATACATTGTATATTCAATTTGATACTTTTGAAGTTACAAGCTAAAACCAAATTAGGAAAATTTTATGGATATGGTAATATATTGCTAACAAACCTTTATAATTAAAGACCAATTTTATTGCGTTTAATTAAAATTAATAATATCACAATAATTATTTGTAGTGATAAGAAGACCTAGGCAAGTCTATTAGCCACTAATATCCGTGTTAGATCTACATCTCAAAATTGTCGGCTGCATCCATATATATGGTTTCTTTATCTCAATCATTTTATAGAATAACCAGCCTTATTCTAATTATGTAACATAATTATGTACTTGCATTACATTGCTATACTTAGAACTTTCATCTTGTTTATTTATTTGTATTTAAAATATTGATTCAGTGTACACTTAAATTCGAATAACCATTTTTAAATTTCAAGTTGATCATTTTAATGCAATACCCACATCTTTAATATAGCTTCACTTACTCTGAGGCAAATGCAGAGTGAAACTGGGAGTGTAAAAACAACTAGGATCCATGACAAGGTGGTCAACAGCCATCCACAAAATCCAAGACCCGGGCGAAAGTCATCGCCTATAAAAAGAGAAAAAAGTCTCACACTGCCATATTATACTTTGTTATTGTCAAATATATTTTATTTGTTATTGTCAAATATATTTTATTTGTTATTGTTAGTGCCGAGTATTAAAAAAGGAAAATGTTTCTTAACAAAATTGGCAATAACACAAAAGAAATGTCAAATGTTCTGATTTTTGCCATCACGATAGTTTACTGCATGTTTTAAGGTCGTTATTAAGCAGTTTACTTAAGCAAGGAGGTTGGGATAACATTTTGATCTGCTAAGTTTGGTCGATTACATGTCACTCTGAGGAGAAATATTAAATCATAGCTATCAACTGATAAACTATGATCGTGGTATTCCATTTAATGTCCAATTTATTTTTGTAGCTCTCAACAAACGTTAATATTCTTACTAATATGCTTGAGGACAAGTCATAATTATAATTAATATGCATTTAAAACGCATTTAAATTGCGTTTGACTAAATACAATCGAAGTGACTTTACTGAATTTATTGAAATCGAGCGAAAACAAAGTAATGAATGCATTAAGGTCTTGTTTACATCATTCTTGGAGCTGGGCTCGTGGTTGCTTTCAATGACAAAAGAATAATGAAGAACTCGTCCTCCTCGTTTTGTCGTTTCCAAGACAACGACACAAATAAATCGATGGAGCTTATAGTTATTGCCTGAAGAAATGAAAGCTTGGAGAAAGCTGTTCCATCTTTTATGAATGTTGCTTCCAGTTTTTAAATTGTTCACTTTAATAAACATTCTTATTTAATAACATTATATCAGAATTGTACTAAAATTCACTTTAATGCATTTAATTTCAAAGACCTCAAAGATTTGTCAGATTTACATTCGGGTTATGGACGTTCTTTTTATAATTTTTACATATTACATACACCACCACCACCACCACCACCACGGTCATCATCGTAACTCACTTTGGTAATGGTAGGACACTTTGCGTTTGGCAGATACAGCAAACACATTCGTTTCTTCCATGCGAGTGACGTCGCTTTTGTCTTCCGTAGATTTTTTCATTTGTTATTCATCATTTCATCTGTTAATGCACTGAATGAATTAACTCATTCTTAATTAAATCAAAGAACATGCATTAATATCTTTATTTCTTATATTCCGCGAAGTTGGGAAGTGTGAAACAAAACAAAAAGCTCCAAGTTCAATACGATATCCAAAAGGGAATCGCTTCCCGCTAACCGGGCATATCCATACACGAGGAAAAACCAACATGTCATAGTTGTCGTCGAAGTAAGGCAAAGATTTATTTTATTTGCCACAAAGTAATAATTTAAGATTTGCTTAGGATGGATTATCTCACATAGTTTAGTCAAAGTTGCGAATTCTTTAAAATTAAATTTGAAGACAAAATGAGCTAATGTAGTTAACGTAACAAAGTAGAACAGCTAAAATCAAATGTGAATTAAATATTTAATACTTAAATAAATAAGAATTACAAACCTTTTATATTGATATCCGACATCAAATTTCGAAGGTTCTCATAAAACAAATGCAACATTTGTCACATTATTCCTAGCAACATATTTTGCGATTCTGATTTTGTTGTGCAAAATAAGTCGAGATAACTATCTGAAAATTTTTGATTTTTTGAAGTTATACGCACTTAGTACAGAAGTTAATCCAATAAGCGTAGATCAAAGATTGTCGAATCCGGTAACCGAGAGGTCAAGGTCTTCGCTTTGGTGCGGCTCCGTCCAAATCCAAGCCCCTCGCAGGGGTTTCTAACCAATAAGCATAGCTCAAAGCGTAGATCAAAGATTGCCGACGAAAGGCGAAGAGGCTACGCGCAGTGCAATGATTCGAGGCTATTTAAAATTAGGCGCCGTAGCTACAGCACTTACGGTGACTTTCTGCCGTTTTGCTAAGCTACAATGCGGTCGAGATACAACAGAGCGTCGATCATCCAATTGTCAATTATCCATCAGTTTTCGATGAGAAAACAAATATGTAATCAGGATATGGACAATTAAATTTGGTGTAACGAGCCTGAGAAAAATTTAAGTAATATTTGGCTGATCGGGACAATATGGTAACCTTTTCGAAATGACTTGACCATAAAGACCCTGTGATGGGGAGGGGATGTAAAAAAAAACTTTAGAATAAATTTTTCATTTTTGATGAACGAAAGAAGAGCCGTTGAGAAAAGGCGGTTGAAAACTGTTGACAATGAGAACACAAACAGAATCGGAGAAAATTTTCAGAAACACAGACGTGATAAAACAAATCGTGGCTTTCAAATTTTGAATAACGACGGCAAGTTGTCGTTCGAGCAATAAGGGATGGAATTATTGAATATTGATGATGACTGACGTCTGAAAGCCATGTACCACATGCAATAAGAAGCCAATTATCATGGATGAGGAAATTAGTAAAATATTAAAAAAGAATGCAATGGGGAAACTGTTAAATTGATATATTATTGAGCATTGATCAAACTGCCATGAGGAAATTTTGTGAGAATTCAAAATCAATTCACGTCCTTTTCGGTATGTGTGGACCAATAACTTGATTGACATTATTGATTAATAGAGGCTTTCCATGAAAGTGGTACCAGATGATCTATCCCCGAGGTAGAATCTTTGCCAGGAGACCCAAAAAACCTTCGCCATTTGGAACAATCGGACACTCTCTTGGCTGTGTCTAGATTCAAGTTGATGAATTTGATTTTTTATTGTCGAATAATTTTATAAATGTATCATTTACTTAATAAATTTAGTAAATAGATAACCTTCTTTGGAATATTTTCCGATAGAGTTTATGGAATAGTTGCAGATTGTTGGGGACCTGGTAGACCTGAATGTGACCTTGTTTACAAATCATTAAGATAAAACATTACAAAAATTTATTAAGATAAAGCATCTAGATTTTAAAGATGCATTTTATCCTCAGTTTATCCTCTTGTTTATTTTTAATCAGGTCGGTTATAATATTATTTAATTATTATACCAATTATTCGTAAGACCTAATCTACTGATTAAACTTTGAAAGATTTTGCAAATCATATTCTTTAGGATTCTTTGACAACATGTGATTTGAAAATAAATACTTCTTTTTGAGATTTAATAATAAGCAATTGCAATAACCTGGCTTGGTTTGATATGAGTTTGAAATATTAGGCTAGACTTTGTAAAAAGTGGTTCAGAGAACTCAGAATATTCAAGGGACAGCAATCCGGATGCTTCATTTCCATCAATTTTGTGACCAAGACTGTATCTTTTCAAATCACTATGTATGTATTGCATGTTATCTGCAGTCTCATCACAGTTACCTAAAGACTTTGGTTTAGTGCTGTTTAATGTTCTTGATGTATCTTCGTCAAGAATGCCTTTCTCCAACTCAGCAATAATATTTTCTAGAGGAATTTTGGAGCTCACAAGACTGATATCAACAAATTCTGGACTATTATCATTTAGAAAACATTCCCTTGAGGAAGGTACCCTGTAATGTTGATTTGCAGCATCCACATAGGATGTGCTAATTTCCAATCTGTCTCTAGCAGATTGCAAGTTGGAGCCCTCAAACAGGTTATTATCTCGTGCCAACATCTGTCCATACTCATCTTCACCATTTCCTTCATTCTTATTGTTAAAGTTATTTCTAATGTTGCTATTTTCAGTAATAATTTCAAAAATTTGATTGTTCTCGTAAACATGTTCATCAAAATGAAGCTCTTGACTCTTTTGAGTCTTGACACAAGATAAGTTGTGGTATGTATCTTTTGCCAAAATATGACTTTTGTAGGTCCTTCTAGTGTGTAACTTAGGGTCAATGATATTTGCAGAAGGAAATTCTTTCTTGTTCCACGCAACATCTTTTCCACAAAAAAACACTTTCTTCCTAAGTCCATTCTCTATATTACTGAAAAATAAAGGCAAAGGCTCATTGTTGTTTTCATTCAAACTACCAGTAAAAGAACTTCTGGCCTTTGAATCATCTGCACTAGGTTTAAATTCTTGTAAGTTCTTCATGTTTTCTATCTGTTCAGTGAATTTTGGAAAATCTTTATTTGTGTCATCTTTAGGACACTGCTCATAGACTGGCATGTCGATTTCTGAATTTTCGGTTTCTGCTATAGAATCAGTAAATGTTAGATTGCATAAAACTTTCGAATAATCTGTGTTAAAGTTATTTATAGCAGAATCTCGTCTAAAGGGTGAAGAAATAAATTTGTCTTGTGATGAATTACATTGCTTGATTTCTTTATTTGATATGTTATCAACTGTTTTAGTGATAACATAATCATTTTCTGTATTAATGTCTTTGGCAAATTCAGTGCCTGTTTCATTATCACTAAATGCAGAGAGCGGCGAAAATTGAATTTCAAAGTCTCCATAAACTATCGCAGGGCTAAGCTCATGAGAAAGGTTAACATTTTGCTGGTCAACAGTCTCTCCAGTACTTGGTTTACCTTTACGTTCAGCACATCCAGCCTTTGTTGTTCCAAAACTACATGCGTAATCATTTTCATATTTCTTTCCAACTATTGGTTTAAGTTTTAGGCTGGCAACATCCATACAGGAATTTATGTTCGAGATTTGATCGTACTCAACTGATGCATTCTGCATATTGTATTCTGTTGAATTTGAAGTGAAATTGACATTAGCAAGCTTGTCTGTTGATTCATTTATGGTAGAGACGCGAGCATTTCCCATAACATCAACGAAATTGCGTTCTAATTGCTCTCCCAACCAGCATTTCTCTAAATTCACAAGCCCAGTGGAACTATTCTCAAGAGTAAAACATTTTTTAGAATTCTTCAAAGGAGGAACAAAAGTCTGTAAAATGCACAACAATATGTAATAACAATCAATCACCAGAAGCTCGGGACTAAATAATATCGCATAAACGGTAAACATCTTCGGAATATTCGGAATATTATATCCATTACGATATTTTCAAATGCGATCTTTCATCATAAACTAAAAGTATTAGTAATTACTCACCTTTCGTTTTCTCATTATAAATCGCTTTAGAAATTTAATTAATCCAACCCCGTCCCCAACACAAACATTTGATTATGCTAGCAGACACTGCTTGATATTACGCCTTGAAACATAGAACAAAAATTAAATTTCCAAAATTAAATTTTTAAATAACAAATATAAAAATAGGCAATTTTTTTTTATTACCAATTAATTACAAATTAACCAAATTGTTGGCGGTCAAAAGTTGCTCGCAATAAATGGAATTTTTAAAACGACTGGAAAAAAACACTTTAAATATAAAAATTTGACATTAACTATTTCTAAGTTTTAATAAAAGAAAATTAAGAATTTATACAAGCATTCAGACGGCCGTTTCTAAAGGATGTCTAGAATCATCAAAATAGTTTTGTCTTGTAAAACTTAAGTCAGTAATTTCACATCTTTTTGGGCGTTTTTTCTTCTTGAACTTATGAACATCGACCTAAGAAAATACATTATTTTCGCTGCCGCTTTTATGGGACAACTTTTCTTGTATCTGAAAGGTGGAATTTCTTGGAGGAGCCATATTGGACAACATGATAGACAAGACGTTGTTTTGGTCTTGATTTGTAATATCACTTTCAATGGGAACCGGAGATGGGATTTCCCTGGTTGAAATATTCGATGCAAGGACTGGCCACACTCTCTCGATTTGGTGATTGTCGATTTGGTGAATCTTTAAAATGCAGAGGAATTTTCTGGAGAATTTTTGTATGCGGGCAGTCTTCTGTTATGGAGAACACAGGGCTTAATCTAAATAAAAGAAATTCTATGTTTGGGTCTGGAAGTTCCAGTGTCTTGATCTGATAAGACGACTTCGATGGTTCCTTGACAATTTAATGTGTCAGCAAATTAAAATTTGAATCGCTCCGAATTGCTAATGATAATTATCTGAAGAAAGTAAGAAACCGTTGAAAGCATAGTCAGGCAGGTTTCCCATCCGTAATTGTGAATATGAAGAGACTTTAAGTTGCTCAGACCTGAGACTTTGAGGGAAATAAGATGCTTTGATTAAGACAAGAATGAGATTTTTCAAATCTTTATCCACACTACGATGAAATTACACAATATTGATAGCAAGCTGAAAAGCTTAAGATCGAATGAATGAGTGAGGAAGGAAGGGAGGACCTGCCTTGGATCTTTCGACAGACACCCGGGACTTGAAGAAGCAATTAATTGGAATATTCGGCGCCACTGGAAACCATCGAATCCTTCATGGATCTAGATTTGGTTGAGTGGTATTTCCATTTTATTCTAAAATGTCACGCGAGCTCCTGATATTCAGATTAACAAGTAAATTAATTTATAAATAATATTTATTAAATATTAATACTTTTACATAAAATCCCAATTTTAAAATTTTGTTTGTAATTGTTACTTCACTTTTATTTATATATACTATATATATATATATATATATATATATATATATACTTATATTTATATATATTTTATATTTTGTTACGCAAAGTAATTTGGGTTCCTGTTGGAGTTAAAATGCAATTTTATTATTTCAATTTATACTATTTAGAATTATCATCGGTAACTCCAGCATAACATTGGATGCTCAAAGAAAGTTATATTGCTTCGAGATTTGATTTTAAATCGAGTTTTCAGTTATGACATCTTCTCCCGAACGAATCTGAGAGGAAAAAGCTTTTGGAAACTTTAATCAATTGCCTGGATTAATATTTGGTTTCTGCATCCGTTTTCGGGTTCAATTTTTTGTCTTCTAACAGTTTAACAGAAATTTACGTTCAAAGAAGTCCAATGTAAACCTTGCAGACTAGGCTTGATAAAAATATTGTCTATCAATTACGACAATTTTTTTGTCTTGCTCCGAATATTACATATTTTGATTTTGTTATTTCCAGAACGGTATCAGTGGCTTACGGCCCTTCAGTTTGTGCAATGGTTTAATAAATATATAACATTAAAATTTTAAAACCTTTGGACTTTATCTAATCTTTAAGACAAGGCCCAAAGCAAGAAATTCAAATCAATTTTTTTGCATGAAGAGGACCGCATTTCGTGTATTGCGAATGTGCCCGAGGAGTTATCACGCATATGGGTGAGAGAGGTATGGATATGTTACCACTCACCTCATGGTGATATCATCAGCCATTTTTATGCATATTGGTTTGATGTCATAAGCGATCGAAATCATGATCAAGGTTGCAAATAACTGTCGGCAAAAACCTCTCTGCTCGCGAGGTTATTGCATTCTTGTGCATTGCTTCTGATGAATCTCATTTCTCAACGTATCGCGAGAATTGCCAAGCCAGGACTGAATGAAGGGAATGTATCAATAATCGAATTTATTTAATAAAATGATCTCTTTTAAAATACCTTAGACACTTGTATCATGAGAAAAAAGAGTAATATTCCGAATATTGAAAAAAATTAAGATAATTTAAATTAAAATTATTTATTTATTTAAAAATGTTATTTATTACTCTAATTTAGGCATTTCTTTGTAAAGAGAAATTCCTACCTACAGTAAAACAAAACTAAAAACTCCTAAACTTTCAACAATAAGCATCACGTTACATTGAAAGTCCTAATGAACCCTAAACCTAGAGAAGCCGTATTACAATAAAATAAGTTCTTAATCCGCCGATACCAAACAATACTTAAAGCAACTTTCATTGGGTGAGAGAATTCTTCATGTAACAGGTGTCCTAGGAATTGAGGAATTTCATGCAACGTTGCAAGAGGATTAATAACATAATGTGAAAAAAAATATACATACATCTGGAAGCCTCATCATCCAACAACGAAAATTCGCAAAGTAGTTTTTGTTGGAAAGAGGACATTAAAAACTTTTGGAAAGTATTCGATGAAAATGCCTTGTTTTCGTCATGGTTAAGAAGGTGTGGACTTATTTCCAGTATTGTTCTCGGCTGACCAACAACAGATGTCAAAATCTGCAATTTCAAACCACTGCTGAAATCCGAGAAAAAATTGCAAGACTCAATGAGTTATTGAAGCAGCGTAAGAGAAAGCTTTGAAGAGTTATGTTCCATTCAAACCGACTGGCATGGTGATCCAAGGCGACCTTGACAGTTAAAGCTACACTGGCATTTCAAATATAATGCACACATGGGAAAAAGGAGAACCTTACCTCCACTCTTACTTACAGTCGATACTAGCATTCTCAAGACGCATTCTCAAGCATTCTGAGAGACGTGTGAAATTAATCAAAGAAAGATACAACTCCAGATGCAACCCCAAGATGCACCCCCAGAGAAAATAAATAGATTAGAAACATTTAAAAACACACGGTCATTCCTTGCAGGAGTTCTGCATAAGCAGTTTCTCGTTTTTTCTGTTTAAATTAATAAATTAAAATTCCAGGCACCATTAGATATTTATTAATATATTATTATTATTATTATTATTATTCTATTATATTATTTTTTATATATTTGTTATTTTTTATGAAAGTAACATAGTAACGTTTCACTACCTAATAAGATATTACAACAACATCATATATAACTATTAAATTAAGAATGCATAGGTATGTTGTTTCCTTATGTATTTAAGAAAAAATATTATTTACTCTTGACCATTATTTACAGTTGACCATAAGCAACGCATCCGATGGACTCCTCCCACCCTAAACCCCAAGGTCGTCATGCCTAAGATTTTCAAATGTATAATTTTAAATATCAAAAAAAAAAATCATCATCCGATCTGAAGCGGTATTAAAATCTTTAAAGAAACATTCGTAGAGCAGTCTTTTATTATTAATAGCTTTTAACATCAATTCTTAATTCTTCATTTTCTTTCATTGCGAGTTTCACCTTTTTAAGCAACCACTTTACCTTCACATCCTTTTCGGATTCATAAGGCACTCGACAGATTGGGTAAATAAAAAATAAGTTAATTTCATATCTAAGGAGTCAAATACTTGAAATGACAGGATGACTTCAAAAAGCAAACATGCAATTCAAGTAAAATTTCATAAGAAATATCTTAAGTAAAAAGGAAAATTCAAGTATAAATAAAAAAGAATTTAATGCATAAGCTTAACAAATTTACAAGATTTACAGAAGTGGAATGAGCAATTTACATAATTTATTAATAACTATAAAAGTAGAGTTGAATGGACAAGAGAATCCGGAACACCAAGGACAATGATGTAATAATACGCTTTATTAGTGTACTTTAGTCGAGGGTCGTGCAAATAATTGTGGCATTGCTAAAGATGTTGCAGCAACTCGAATTATTATCGAATTATAAAACGACACTTGCCTAATCAGATGCGCAGAACTAAAGAGAACCTATTTAAATAGAACGTGGATAGTGCTCTCGCATGGTCCAATGTGTAAAACTTCCATGACGTTGACTGCTTGGATTTGAATCCTCTTGCTCCTAATCATCTACCAATGTCATGGACTTTAATCTACAACCGGACACTTGGAGAGTGATGAGTTAGGTCACGAGTACAGCATAATTTGGCTGTTCCTTCGGTTTGGGATACAAGAATAAGCCAGTTGCAATAGCAAGTCACCACTAATGTGTCTGCCAGTAATACTGAGATAGAGAAAGATTGTGATTACCCTGTTTTTTGGGATGTCATGAAAGTTCTATGTGGTTTAGTTCTGAGTGTAGGCTCAGGTTTGTTCGTCTTTCTTCGTTTCTACATAATTTTATGTCTGTGTTTCTTTTGCTACGTATTTGTTTTGCGTGTCTTTGAAACAAGGTCGATAATTCGATATTTTCTGCTAGGATTTTCATTTTTTGTTTTTGTGTTTTTAAAAATTCATAATATTATTAATTAGTCGAACATTGTAAGCAAATAGCCGCAATTATGATCTAATAAAGATAGTCCAGATTAATATGAATTGATAGTTAAAATATGTGGAGACATATCGTTATGTTGCATTTACGATGATATTTTAAAAATTGTTGTAGATAATAAATTGTTTGTCTTTGTTTCTGAGCATGATAAATTAGCTTCATGAACATGTGAATCATCGAAGCTGCCTGCTTTCATCTTATTTAAGATTATGAATTATGTTTACTACGTAATATTTATTAAAAGTGATGATGTCATGTAGCTGATATATTCAATGTACTTACATTTGTAGAACAATAATCAAAATAAAAAATCACAATATTATCAAATTACTAAACTGAATTAAAATGTACTACTTTGATCAGTTTTAACCTTCATCGAACACATTGTTAAACGTTGTTATGCATTTATTTGCTTTCAATGTGATATTTAAATTGATTTTTTAATAACTTGCTTTTCTAATTTTTTTTTCCAAAGAATTTCATTGTTTCAATAAATACTCTAAAATTTCAGAAGTATAAAAATATCAGTAATATGAAGTTAAATTATTTTAAATATATTAAAATCATAAATTATAAAAAGTCAACAATGAGAAAAAGAACTCAAAGCTTCATTGAGATTTACGGACACGTGGACAAGATTCAAAGCGTCCACGTTGAAATTGTGAAAAATTTTTGAGACATCGCGAAGGTTTTTGGTATCGGAAACCCAAACAAAGATTGATGTTCGATTCCGATTGAAAAGGGGCTTCGGATAATCCGCGGTATTTGGGTGGATCGGGTAAACTCTCCGTCTGGGCTTCGTCTAGAACGAAGACGGATGAAAATTATGAGAAACTTTAGTGAGTAATTTGATTTGTAGGAATTTCGAAAACCGTGTAATCATTAATATCGGCCGGATTGAGGTGGATGGATAGAAATAAATGCGAAGATGTTGACAAAGTGTGGAATAATATGAAACTTTGAAGCACGAATGTTATGATAATCATAACCGCTCTTGACACAACAGATTCTGTTCCAAATAAAATTGTTGGAATTTAACGTGTTACTATATCTGAGAACGCTTTTCAAAACCCTTGCTGTCATTATCACCGCTATTCTCAGAACATCCTCAGCACAACAGTCTCATAACTCCCTATTACCAGCGGTCGCCCCTAGCAGACCGTAGGAGCCAATAGAACAAGAGACCGCGGTATTTCCAAGGCTTTACAACTCCTGCGGCAGGATGAGTTGCCCTCCAGGGTGTGGCGGATGTTGTGCCTCTCCATGGCAACATGTTTAACATTTCCAAGCTAGAAGCGAGTTTGTGAAAAGGAACAAAGAAAGAATGGGAGGGGACTATTGCATAATAACTGAAACTTGTCTAATTCACTTTCCTCTTTTCAAATTGTTCGTATAAAATTAGCAAAGCACTTTGGTGATGCAAAATATAACAAGTTACAACATGTTATTTTGAAACTCGTAACTTCTCGATATCTTCTTTCCTCGAATACACAATTATAGCAAATTAATTCTTATGTGGAAAATTTCCAATTTTTGAATAAATTAAAAGGTCCGACTGATTAAGAAATAAAAGATCAATAATAAGTCGTGGATCTGTAATATGAGGGTTTGAAATTTTTCGTGGAATTGAGCTGACAAGTCGTTCGACTATTTTCGTCGAACCTGAATATTTGAAGCTCTGTGTCTCTTTATTGTGTTTTTACAATTTGAATTGATTGCATTTTGTACTTAATTTATTGAAACGTTCGGTCAACGATACGGTCAACGTAAGCCGATCGAGGTTTGCAGTCATAGCATCATTATTGTCATAAACAAAGTAAAAATGTAATCTCTGCCATTAAATGCTAATCATTGCATTGTTAAATATAATATTTAAACCACATTTGAAACCATTTTGATAATCTCTAAACTCTCCAAATCACAGCAACTATCCGACAAAAAAAATTACTTTCTAAGTTACAACAACATCCGAGCAATCACGGGATGGTGACATTTAAAAGTGGATTCTCGCCGAAACGAAATAAGGATGAAAACGGACGACAGAACACGGTCGTATATCGTTCTCAAAGGCCTATAACGCGCAACACGGCACTACTCGTTTTTAAGGAAACATCCCCGTTGGTCCCCGTTCAGAGGAGATTCGTGTTCGGGTCGCCAGATGAATGAAATCGCCTGCATGTGGATTAGCATATCCCGCCATGTTGCACACGCTGCTCGTCTGCTTATTTTTCACAGGAACCGGAACTGAAAGTAAGTCTGCACTAGAAGCAGGAAAACATTTTTAATCACTTAATTCAAACTACTCGACACTGAATAGATTTATTACGGTTTACCTTTTACAGTTAAATATGTTTTTTTAACGATTTTACGTAATATATTTCATTTACAAAAAAAAAGATTTGCAGAGCTAAATTCATAATTAAATTGAAAATACAAATGCTTAATCACATCCTAGCATAAATGCACATAGTAATAATAATATAAAGTTACGTAATCATTAACTGACACCTGCAAAGAGGTGCTCGATGCAATCCAATTAGCAAATAACAAGTGGATGTTAGGTCTCCGTAGACATGAAAACATGTCTCAGAAGCACGATGCTCATTACAGAATATGTTCGAAACCTCCCAAAGTCTCAAAAATATAACTCCAAATTAGCATAAGTTAGTCGTCATGATTAACTGAAGCTTTTGAACTTGAACATTTGCTGATTTAATTATAAAAACAATAATGACTAGAATGAAATCATTGCGAATGATGATGACAATAATTGATACGATAGGCGGGCACCTGTTATGCTGGTTTTGTCACACGCGATTCCTATGGGTTGTACCGAGTGACTCACTGACTCACTTGTCACCTTCGTGATTGTTTCGTCAATGATGATGATGATGCTGATGATTTAAATGAGATTTATGGTAAAATTTAATTTTTAGGACATGGCGAATTCTTTCAAAAGTCCTAACATTTCCTTACTTCATTTCAAAAAATTTGAGAGGTTTTTTTTTGCGCTCAATTGCGATTAATTCTTAAATCATAAAAAGTCACAAAACAAATTTAATGTTAATTTGAATTACTATTGTAATTATAATGAATGAG
Source organism: Hirudo medicinalis (assembly GCA_011800805.1). NCBI lineage: Eukaryota > Metazoa > Annelida > Clitellata > Hirudinida > Hirudinidae > Hirudo > Hirudo medicinalis. Next base: position 49,944 of record MPNW01000037.1, read on the forward strand.
ATACCAACTATTAATTGCTTAGCGACTACTTCCGAGGACAGCAGCCGATAGCGATTGCCAGGATGGAGACCTCATGATGATATTTACATTCACAGACATCATCTATTTGATGATGAAAAACAAAATTTCAACAAAATCGTCTCAGCCTTGAAGTCGAAAGTTGCAGGGAGTGCGGTGACCTCTCGTGGGCTCAAGGATCGAGGGAATCATAAGTTTATGACGTTATTTTGCCCGGAAACGGATGAAAGAAAGAGTCTCTTGAATACTGAAGTCATTCTTTGACCTGAGCTTGAAAGATGATGGATGAATAAAGAGATTCAATAATTTGGTATACTTGGATGAACAGAACAATGACTAAAGATGGACACTTTGAATTAAAAATGAAAACATCAAAAGTCAATTTTTCCTGAAATGCAGTTGATCATTATCATCACCATCATTCAATTTCATCGTCATCAGCACTACCTTAACTGACATCGATATCTTGGATTAGCCCCGATTTAAATGTTTTAAAACTAGTGCTCACCATAACATGGAGGTTGAGCCTTCAACAGACCATGAAATCTCTCCACAGAATGCAATGCAGGCTTTTATGAGTTGTCGCCATCATCGCAGTCATCATGTCGTCATGTCATCATGTCATCATGTCACCATATCATATTGTCATCATGATCGTCATCATCTCGACCAACCTGGAATCAGTTATGAAATACCTTGAACACCACGTCTATATCTAATAACTTCTAAGCATTTCTTCTGTTTTTGCGTTCTTAATTTAGCACTCAAATAGATTAATTTAATCATGGTTGCCGATGATGATGATGATGAGGTTGAAATAAGTGAAGGTGATGATGTTCATGATGAGGTTGAAATTGATAAAGTGCTGATAATAGTAACGAACGAGTTTTATTTCATCTATCAATTCATTAAGAATTTTTAAGTTGATTAATTATATTTCTTTTTTAAATTTAAACATATTAAAAAATAAAATATTAAGAAACAAATAGACTACTAAAACTAATTTTAATTATTGCTTTGTGCAAATATCTAGGAGTACATTAAAGTCCGTTGAATAACGAGATTATTTGGACGGAGTAGGTCTACCTGCTCAATTTCACAGGTGTGCCGCAATACCGAGTCAACACGCCGGGGTAGCCAAGACCAGCCGAGGTACCCCTAATTTCCAGAAATCTATGAAAACTGAAAATCGGTGACTGTCTAAAGGCGTGCTCCCGCATGGTTAAGACTTATTCCTCTCACGATTGCAGCACGGATTCGAATCCCGTTGCGGGAGGACCTTCCTAATCATCTAGCTATGAAACGGACGTTAATGAACAATTATTAATTATTACTGGCTAATGGTTAGTAGCTAGGCTATCGCCTGTACTACTATGCAGCATTAAAGCAAATGTACGCAGAAGAAGCTGACTTTTATTGCGTTAACAACATTATCAAGCGGGTGAAAATTATTTATTTTCATGAATAAATAATAATGAGGTATGGTAATCAACTCAAGCTCATTAATATTCAAAAACCAATCAGTTATTATTTATTCATCAATTAATAAGGTCTTCATTTACTAGTTAATATTAATTAGTTGCTATTAATATATGCTGATTTCCTCTGTTATTCACTTCTCAACCACATATTTTATCTAAATATTTGATTATAAATGTAAATGCAATATAAATATATTTGCAATGCAAATGCAAATTAATAAATATCTCACTTGAGCATAAAAAACTCTGAATGTTTAATAGATTACTTTGTGGCAGGAATTAACTGATTAACTCCTATCTCCATTCATAATTCAGTATCTCGTTGCGTGCTTCACATTCATTAAACTCATCGTCGTCTTTATTCTTCTCCTTCTTTCTAGATTTTTCCAATTTTTCCAGTCTCCGTCACCTCCCATCTGACGGCTCCAACGGTTTTGTGCGCTGAATAATTGGAATTCCTCTTTCGACTTTTGCTTTTGATTTCAAATCTCAAACACACAAATGCATTTTAATTATTTTATTATTCCTTCGCTGCTTAATCGTTTTTGTATCACAAGATGATAACTATCAACTCACCAAGTACTGAGAGTTCAAACAAAATCCGACAATGCTAATGTTAAAAATATTATTTACATCGAGAATAAATAAATAAATAAAGGGAAAAATAATATTAATAGTGATGCAAGTTTTGTTTATAGGCATTCGTAAACTCGTCCTTGTAATATACTGGTTCATTTACACCTGCTCTTAGAAATCTTGTGAAAACATAGTAAGAATTACAAATTTTATAAGCTGTAACCAATTTTATCAGAAACGGATAAAGAGAAAATCTTTTTGCAAATACAAAAACTGGAATTTGTTCTTTAAATTATAAAAATTGCTTCATTGGTTTGTTCTTACAACATTATGAATGCAAAACCTGGGTTATTTCAAAAGTTTTCTATGAAATGTTGTGGCTGTTATTTCTTGTTTGATTTTCTTTAAACTTTCTTTATACATTACTCAGAGAATCGTATAAATCACAGTCTAAATTGATAGTTGATATGGATCATGCTTCACTTTTGACTTGGTTCCATTTGTGTTTTCATTGAAATCATTTCGGTAAACCTTGGGCATAATTTACGAGAATTAAAAAAATCCGGCCTTTCTGTTGATGGAATCATATAAGCAGAACAATTCACTGGGTGAACCGAGCTTTGCTTTTGTTTTTATGAAAACCTCTTTATTTTTGCAACTACAAAGAATGCATTAGTGACATGCATTTCCATGAAATCAAATTGTTGTTATTATCTTATGATCAGTAATAACTGTGGTGTTATTATTAGTGTTACTTCTTGAATTAAAACTTTTTTGGTAGCATGCGCCCAGCAGGAATGCATCGAGAAATCATTGAGCAAATAGCGGATTGGGTGACGACTGGGGAGCTACCGATGGCCTTAAGGGGTTCGACTGATCCCATGAGTGCCCGCAACGGGTGTACCGGATTGTTTGCGGAGGAAACAGCGGAACCTGGCGTCTATTGCACTCAAGGGAATCAACTCATTTTATGAGATGAAGAACGTCTACTGTTGCCTCTGGGATGTCATTATTTGTTTCTTCTGGTCGGTGATTGACTAAAAGTCATGTTTAACAATAAATTTAACATGAACATAGAGTATTAAATAGGGAGGTACTAAACAATTTATATTACTTTGTAGTATTGAAATAATCCAGATAATTGGGGAACCAATAAACCAGCAAGGTAACTAATAACTTTTTTGAGCAACTATTCGGTGAATAGAACTGAATATCCTAGCCAAATATTTCTGGGTCTGAGATGCTTAAGGTTGCCTGAAATCTTTGGGCTTCTGGTTTAACTGTGCTGCTACTCTTCACTGACTTAAACACGTTTCTTATGTCTGGACCAAGCTTTCCGAATACCCTGAATCGTCGTAATGTGGTCATAAATATTTAAAGCAATAAATTACATCCAGGGTTACAAATGTATCCTTGATAAAGAAAATAAGATGATATGTGGATGAATGGAAAGGAATGTGGATGAATAATAAAAAAAAATAGACGATAGGATATAAAAGAATAAAAGAAAGGAGAATTTGTTTTCATAAAAAAGACAATCGGAGAAAATGCAATCGGGGTAAAGTTGTTCGATAAATCCGTTGTTTCGACTGAAGTGTGGGTCCATGGAATCGTTTAATTCCAATTCTCCACCATCCTCCACAGGGAGTTGAACATCCATGGAGTTGGACGTGATGAGACTGGAAACATGGGTGGATGGTTGATTATTTTGCTTGAATTGATGCCTGTCGAAAGCATTGATGCATGTTTGCATTAAATTCACGAATGACTAATTTTTCAAGCGAGTGATGTCCATTGGCTCGTCGCGAGCATCGTTAAAATAATTCTCAAAATAATGATCACTTTTGTTATTTTATAAAGATTATCGACTTTGCATCGCCTTGCATTTATTTAAAACTCCGTCAGCAAAATTATTTAAATCTCCAGTCCTTTTAGAATCTATATCATTGGCTTTTATTACGATCTCAAGGGTACCAACAATTATATCTAAGAAAAAATGATTACAATGACGCCTAACCTTTTGACACAGTAACCAGAGAGTACTGTCACATGGATGACTTTAACATCACGTGCAGAAACGATGTCATCATCGTGACTTCAGCCTTCTATGGACGCATGCGGATAGGCAGGTGTGTTCCATACAATTATGAGGTCGGATGCTCGAGCAACGTGTTGGAAGAAGTGGGATCAAGGTCAGGTCGTCATATTTATCGTTACCGTGAATTTACTTGCTCACGAATTTGTAGCGCTATTGTTGCATAGCAGCTAAAAATGATAACGTCAAACAATTTGTTAATGCGCTGTTATTTAAAATAAAACAAAATAATATTCATAGATAAAACCATCGAAATTTATTAAAAGCTATAATGTCAGCTGTCCTGTGCCAATTTGAGCACATGATGGCCAAACATTCACTCCATTCCACTTTAAATCAGCTTCAAGTTACTTTTTTTTGCACTGTTTGAAGTTTCTTTATTTAATAGACATCACGTAATTTATTACAATAAATTTTATGAATAAGTTCATAATTATTTAATAAGCTCAGATTGTTTAAAGTGTTTTCATATAATATATGAATATAATTCCCGATATAATTTATAAAAATTATCTTATTGGTTCGTTTTACTGCAGGTGTTCTGGTCGCGCGAAATGTTTCTTCAGGGTTTCTGAAACTTTCAAGGTCCGACCATGTAGGATTGATCTTGTCCCTTACCTTGAAGCGAGCTATCAATGTGCACCTGGTTAGTAAAATTTAATTGTTATTTTGATGTGATTTAATTTAATTATGTCATCATTATTTTATTTCGTCAATATGATTATTATTACATGATTATCGCCTAGAGGTGCTGTCTTAAGATGGACTCGTTAGTCATAATCAAATGATTTTAAACACTAATGGTTCAGAAATGTGTAACGTTAAATATTTTTAGTAAATCGTATTAAAATCCATTTATTTTCTCGTCTCCAATTCAATTAACGATTAAAACTGAAATCAATTATTTTTTTCTAATTTTTCTCCTTTATTGAATGTTTTATGCAGGATATACAATAAATAGCATGAACCTTAACGTTACTAAAGCTGAAAATTAATAAGACAACAACAAACCATCTAAAGCCAATTAATAAATTGTAAAATTCACGGTCACCCAACGGTCATTTGATCTCTGATATGCAGCAAGTATCAAGGTTTTCTCTTAGATGCCTAGAATTGAATGTACAAAGTGGTCAATGACAAAATCAGCAATTTTGCCGAAAAATTATTCTCATCAACCAAACGGAACAAGCCGAAACTCAAATGAAAAATTTGATGATGGCTGGAAACGGAGTTAAATGATGAAGACACCGTTATGGACACCGTTAGCAACTGAACTGCAATAGAAACTATGAAAAAGTTTGCAAAAAGAAGTAGAATTGAACGGTAAGGGAATCGAGCGTAGATGGGGAACAGAGGAAGGAAATGGCGTTTATTTATTCAACACCGGGTTCCCGCAATCGATCAATGGTGGACATAAATAATGCACGCTGCTCTTGTTATCCATCATCGGTCGGTCGTTCTAATCAGCAAGCAAATTGCAAGTCATCCAGGAAACCGGAGGTGTCAATATGCTGACCTCTTTGAGTTCTTGTCACTTCTCATGCAACGAGCCATCTTAGATCGAGGAAAATGTTAAACAAAATGTTATCCCATCAATTAATTTATGAGAAATTGATTTTGTTATTATTGTTATTGTCTGCGTAAATTAATTTGCCCCTACGTTATGTCAATTTGGTAATGGAAAAGCAAAAAAAGTTTAAAACTCGGGCGGGACCCAAAAAATTGACGGCCCCTGGGAGACCCTGGTTGATTCCATAATATTTATCAGTAATTAAGTAATGGTTATTTTTTAATAACAAATTGACGCTTTAAACTGAAATTTTCAAATTTTCATTCAGTAGTTCGACCTGTCTACAAGGATCCCGTGCATTACCAATCGCTATCACCACAGTTACCACAACCATCACACCAACCCAATGGTTCGCACAAAGAAATATCCAGCTCCTTTAAATGCCATTCTCCTGATGCCACCGAAGTTATTAGCCTCCAGACAGGTTACTTGAGCAGCTCTGTGGCAACGACAACTGGCCATGGGACAGAGGAATGCCCTTGGCGCATCCATGTTTCCAAAGGTCAAAGGATAAAAATTCATCTTTTTGATTTCTCAAATCTTCGGAATGGAGCTATCCCATACCACCAGAATATTATACAGAATACCAGCTTCTTGCCTTCTTCTGGAAAAGCATCTTTATCATCATCGTCATCATCGTTGTCTTTTTCGTCGTCTTTCCACTTCTCTATTCCACCCAAAGAGCAGTATTGTAAGGTCCTGGCAACGTTCGGAGAACTCGATCCGATAACCCAGGAGTTGTCTGGAAGCTACCCTTTGACCTCGTGTCATTTGAGTGGAATAGGGGTCATGAGAGAGACGGTGGGAACGAATGGATTTAGGAAGAAGCTCGTTTTCACTTCCAAGACGAACTTCGTCTCCATTCATCTCAACTCCTCCGACATTGGAGATTCAACCAGGAAACATAATCTTCTTTTCCATTTCGAGGGTTTAAAGTTTTTCCATTTTAATTCAAAAGTTTTTGTACATGAATGCATTTACATTTCCATCTTGTAAGTTTCTTTATGAGACGAGAATATTTTTGCGTAATTTTGATGATATTATGTAACACGTTAAATCACGATATCATTGTTTCTCACAGGCGTCCAAGAATATGAAAAAAATGCAAACAAATATTTAAAACAAATAAAATATTTAAAAATTAAAAATATTAAAAAAAGTATTGGTGGAAATGATTGGCCTCAAAACGTTAGCTTAAACCAAAGTATAAAACACATCAAAAATGAATTCTTCAATCGTATATATCACAAGGCAATAGAGACATGATCCATTAATGAGAATATTCTTGGTCATATAAAATGTTATTTTGTTCCATTTTCAGAATAATTCACATATATTACCCCAATCCAGTGATTGGCTGTGCGGAGCCCGAATTGGTTGGAAATGTCGTTCTGATGAGAAAAGAGGGCATTTTGGGGGTCTACTGTAACTCGAGTGGAGAAAGGTGGCACCTCGTTTGTAGGAATGGAAGCTGGGTTGGAAGTTATAGTAACTGCTCGGGAATCGGCCATTGTGAGACTCATTTGTTTTAAAAACAATATTTAATTTATTTTTAAAATTAAATTTTGGGTGCCAGTTTACTATTTTATCCATCAATCCATTATCTGCCTATTCCCAGGTCACTCATTAATATAATAACCAATCCGCCCACCTCCACATCCATCCAGACACTTGCTCCAATGGAAAGAATGCATATGTCTTTGGCGCTACGTCGATCATGAAGCTGTTAACAAAGACGACATTGATGATGGATCGCATCGCTGATTGCGTTCCTCAATGATTCCCATATTTCTTCTTTCAAAGTCGTTTCTTCGCTAAATATCAAATTCTTCAAAACCATTCGTTTGGATAATTTCTATTATTACTAATATAACAAATATAACACAAATTACATATATAACAAACATTACATAATTAATAAATGGTGTAAATTAATGACTATTTTTTTATCGGGTTGACATATCTAATATTAAACATTTCAGGACAGGAATTTCAATACTAATATTTTATTTATTGCATGAGGTATTGGCATTCCCACTCCAATAAAATTTGAAATCAATAACAACAACAATTAATAAAACAAATCCTAGATTGAGGTTTGAAACATTTGGAATTGACTCTCCATCACTAGAAAATTACTTTAAACTTTCCTCTAAACTAATTCTCTGAAGTTTCCTCTCTTCACAGAGAAAACTACATAAAAGCAAATCCTTGAGAGATATTTTCTATACTCGCTTTCTCTCATTTTGATTTTTCCAGATCAACAATCGCAGAGTGAAGAGATATTTTTGCAAAGGAAAAAGATGTCGCTAGGTGAGGTTTTTAACGTTTTGCTTGTGAAAGTTGGGACTTTAATGGAACTGCTGATTCCTTAATGTATGTTCACTTGTCTTGCAACTTTGTTGCTATGATGCATGAAAAGAAACTTATACATAAATAAGAATCAATTTAAAATTGGGATGATATGGATGAGATAGATAATTGGATGGATGAGATTTATATTGAATAATTTGTTTCGATATTCTTTGTTTGAATCCAACTCTCACCATTACCGTTATGGTTATATTTTACTACCCATCCAACTTCTATCCTATCATTCCTAACTCCATTTGATTTCGGTGCAAACAATATTCATTACGTAGCTCACTTTTCGATTATATTTTGTGCTAAAGAAAGAACTCTCTTAATATAAAATTATGTTTTCCCCGGGAAATGCCCTTAAAATTTCGTTTCGAAAATCTGTGAGATTTTTCATATTTTCCTGGTGCCCATTTTGTGGTTGTTTGAGTCTCGAGTTAGACAATAAAACCTACGCTTTTTCTCAACCTAAGAATTTGTTCCATGATTAGGTGGATAGAAAAATAAATATTTGGTTGAATATGTGGAGGATTCAAGATAAAATCAAACTTAGTACAAGTAATAGGTGATTCTTTTTATTAAGATAAATTAAATACTTTAATACTTTATACCACATTAGATTAAGACACGAATGGCGCTGTAGAACATTTTTTTATAATCGTGTCTATTTATAATTAATTATTTAACTTCCAAAATAAATTTGTCCTACAAATCCAGGTCTTCTGGTGGCTGTGTCGGTTGGAATTCTAGTGGGAATCATCAGCGGATTCATTCTACTTGTTGTCATCTTCGTCTGCAGAAAAAAGTTTGGATAAAATTTACATTTAAATTAATTTAAATTTATTAAATTTCATTTAAGTTATATTATTCATTTGGTCGAAAAATATTCAATAAAAATTTTTAAAATTAAACAAATTATCGATCAAAACAACTGACATCCAATTAAATCATCCATTCAAAGTCTATAAATTTAAAATTGAAGGTCCACTGTAGAAGGAACATTTCTTGCTTTTTTTCGGAAACAAAAATTTAACATAAAATTTACATAACATCAGCATAAATTTACGTAATGTAAGCAAATTTTCTGGTCTTTCAACGATGTGGCAGATCAAATAATGATCCTGGTCCATATTTAGAAACTAATTCAGATTTGTAAATACGCTACAAATTAAAATAATTATTATTTAATAATTGAAATATGTCAAGTGCGCAATAAGGTTGAAAATGTTAAGTTTATAATAATATAAATATATAATAAAATAAAAAGATATAATAGAAAAGTAATGTAATGTGAATGCAATGTAACATTTTGCAATATTAAATTGTTAAAATAATATACATTATTTATCACTAAAGAGTGTCAGTTAAGGATATAATTTCATAATGTAATTGTCGTCCTTAGTGAGAAAGTTATTATTAAAATCAAGGAAAGAATTTTCTCGTCAGAATTACATCTGCATGCATTATAGACGGTCCATCTTTAAAAGGCCAATTTGTACGTCCATTTCGCGAGCATTAGCGAGCTTTCGCCGTGGCTCTAGCGCTGGAGATATGTTTTCCAGGGAAGGAATTGTAAGCATTTCTGAAAATGTCATTCCCTTTAGTCCTTAAGAAATCTTTCGTTTCTTGAGAAATTTACCGACATAAAATTTAGGATTAATTGTTGTTACATTTGAAGACACTTTGAAAGATCTATGAAATACCTGATGATTGATGGTAATTTTTGCAATAATATTTCACAATTTGCCAACTAAAAAAATTTGTAACAAAAAATTACAGTTACCAATTTCTGACTAATGTGAATTACCGAAAATATTTAATGTTTTCAATGAATGTAGAAAGTGCAAAAGTATAACAAATTAATTTAATCATTAAATTATTAGTTACATTAAATAGTACATAATATTTATTTTTATTGGAAGACTTCCAAACAGCAGGGCCGAGCAAAGTGTTCTTTTAATGGATTATGACAACAAGGCTAACTCTTATAAAGTCCTCGATAGGTCATTCGGGCACATGCTCCTCGATCCCGCAAACTGTTCCTGCGTCTTGCAGGCCAAATACTCCAATTCCATATCAGATTACCAAGCTTATCGCGAGAGTAGACTTCCACGACCTTTTGGTTCTCTCCAGATGAATCTGGCAAGTCAGGTGGAAGATTTTTGGGTTTGTAGCCTTATTCTTTCATATTGCTGTTGTGAGTGTACATCACTACTGGGCGAACTTTGCACTTTGTTTACTTTTCGTTTGTGCATTTAAGATGATTTTTTGTTCATCGAATTTTTGGCAGATTGACGCTCCAATGCTTAAAGTATCACATATTCATATAAATTACCTGATATTATAGTTTCGAAAATTCTTCTCCAGACAGATCATTCAAAATTAATTATTAACTGCTATTAACTGCTATTATTAACTATTATTATTATTAAAAATAATTTAAGGCCAACCCAATATAAATAATCAAGCATTGTCATTAATGTAAATTTTAATAATTTACAAATGGCTACTAATAACAATAATAACATGATAATAATTTTATTTCGTACGAAACTTTTAAATAAAAATGCATCAATTACGTCCATTTTAAATAAGCTTTCCTTCCAAATAATGTTAATCCAAAGGAGAAAGATGGCGGTTCGAACCAAAAAGACACCTATGGAGGACATCAAGTCGTCTGCCTACCCTGTGACGTCATACCTAATGAAGACAAGTTATCAGGTTCCGTGTCTAACCTTAGCAAACTTTAATCAAATGACCCCCTCGGGGTCATGTTTATTCCTGGAGCCATCGCACTGTGATTGGTTTAATATTTAGTCATTATTCATAAGCTGATTAACGATATTGATGATATGCGCTTGTCATATGTTTTAGATATGTCGCTGTAATCGTTTCGCTAGCAAAAGTTTTACATTTAATATCACTATTAAAACATTTTTGTTAAATTAGAAATTGAACAATTAAATAAACAGATTAAGTAGAAACTCTGATCTATTTTACTAAATTCAGACTGAATCTTTTACTTTAACATCCCGAAAATTATTCATTAAAAATCCACATTGTCTAATTGTTGTCAAAACCTCTCTTATTGCTGTTCAGGTTTAAAATGTGACTCCACTCACCGATCTATTCTATTTTGCAGATTCTCTCTTTAAATCCAATCGAGATGTGATATCCTTAACCTCCCAATTGCAAGATGGTGGCCGCAACTCCGTGGCCGACGGCTCATCTGCTTTTCCGCTCGCTTGTACCTTCTGCTTCCCAACTCCTCCATCCAGGAAAGCGACTATGAAGCTCATTTCTAGGCTGAACTGCAGTGGATTGAATGAGACGCCCCTCGTCAATCCCAACTCAAGGCTCCCCCCAGAGCACTGGGTGGTTTTGCCATGTGGGCAAGATGGCTCTAGTGTGCTCGCCACCACTACAAACACTGGAAACAATAACAAGTCGAACACTCTGGACAGGAATGAGAGAGACCTGCTTCTCAATTGAGAAACACCTTTGTTTGTAGTACTCGTTATTAATGCAAATTATTATTTAATATAATGAATGTTAATTGGGCATCATTATAGTTTCTTTATCCTAGCTATGGTACGATTCAACAATTAACAAAATTTAAATTATAACAAATAAATTTTTATTATTTTTATTGCTCATCAGCGCTTTAGTAGACTATTATTTAATTATGATATCTCTAATATTATTTGTCATTCAATATCACTAGCTATTGCAAAGTTTTAAAATATTATGTGATCACTTAGAACTGCCAACGTCCGTTGTTAGTGAGAGTCTTTTACTCGAACTGTTTAGCAATAATTCTTTCTCAACCTCGCCTTTCCATGGACAAGAACTAATAGATTTTCAATGAATCAACCAATCAAACAGTCAATCAATCGATGAATCGATCAATTAATTTTCATTCTTTTAATGATACTTCTTGATACTTTAAAAGACAATTTGCTCCGAATATTTCCTGATTTCTTCCTCATTCCATGAATTTTTGAATTTATTGTTACACGAAAATTCCAGCTACTTCAAGGGCAAATTTTTCAGCATTTTTTCATTTTTAAACAAATTTGCTATTTAAACTTAAAGCAGAGGATTATACTTGAGGAAAACTTGCCGCTTTTAACAAATTAAACGCTAACTGAAGATGTCCAATAGTTTCTTATATTAATAAGTTTACAATCGCTACCTTTACAAATGGCTCCTGGCTATCGCAAACAGTTACTTGAAGTAGCTGCTGTAAATTGAGGTTATGTCATAAGGGGCCATCCATAAATGACGTCACGCATTTAGGGGCGGGAAGGGTTCAAATATTTGTGATTATATGTGACGAGGGGACAGGGGGAGCTAAAAAATGTGACGTCACAAGAATTGAAGATTGTGGAAACAAAAAAATAACCAGATCAAAATTTTGTATCACCAGATGTCATTTGAATCCATCTTGGAATTTGCTGAATTAGGCTTGTTAACGTAGATGAGTAAGTTACAAATTAAAATTTAAAATTTGTTTAGTTAATAGGTATCAGAAATATGGGTCGCTGAACTTTGACCGAATGCCAATAACAAGCGATGGTTGAGAGACTGTTAACTTTGGTTCTGGAGTACCTAATAATAATATTTGAAGGATAATGTTTGAATCGAGTTAAAGGTATTGGAAGGCTCTATTTGGGCAATGTACTTAAACCTTTTTATGTTCATTATTTAAAAAAATATTGTCAATTAAAACCTTTGAACCCGTATAAAAATTATTTTTCGATTTTTTTTTTTACTTATTTGTTCAGAACATTATAAAAAATACATATTCCAAAATAACATGACAATGGGGAGGGTGGGGTAAAAATAGGTCAAATTGATAAATAAAAAAACACAATAAGTAAGTTGTAATAGTATATATAAAGTTAAAATAGAAATGAACTCCCACAGAAAATATCCAGTGGAATGGCCTCGTTTCGTTAACTGCAGCTTTCCGATTTCTCCAAAGAAAAATCTTAATCGTAATCCAATCCACATCCTAATCGCATGTTTATAAAAGTAATATTCTGTATTTGATCGAGTAACTATCCGTAACTAATACCTAAACTTTTATAATAATTAATATGAGCACCTTTGTCAGGTTGCCAATTGTTTATTGAGTAAACAGTAAAACGAGTTTGGCTCTAACACAATTGATTCATTGAACCGGGATTGTTCTAATATAAGCCCAAATATTTGACATGACCTGCTTTTCGACATACAATGCCTACAGATGTTAATTTAATTTTTCTGAATTTATTACTTCCCTTAATGGAGGCCATGTTTGATTTCCCCGAGGAGGAAAATTTGATTGCCAATAAAATATAATGACATGAGACGTCAGTAAACGGCGAGGAAGAATGGCTTCAAAAATCATAGATTAATTTAGACTGTTGAATTGAATTAATAATTTTCAAATAGTTTAAAAAAGAGGTGGAGATGTATTCTAACAAAATCAAAACTTTCTAGTACCACTTTCTTTAAATAGACAAACAAATATGGCATCAAAGTTAAATGAACAGTAATTTAAATTTTACAATTAAACCTAAAAACCAAAATTTTGAAAAATAATTAAGTAAAAAAATATCCAAATCTGTAAATAGAGTAGCACATGTTAAACCTTTAACTGGATTTATTTAGGCAGAAATAATTTAATCAAAATCTTGCATCATAAAAGTAACAAATTAAAAATAATAAAAAACTTTGAATTAAAATCACAAAATTGTATGTTAAGTATTTAATGTTTGCCATATTTAATCCCAACAACAAATCGTGACTTTTTATCAAATAGATTCTTCCGAGTTGTGGTTTCTGAAATTATATCGCCATGAACAGTTGACAGTTGAAGCTTTTTGGCGTGGCTACTTATCCGTATTTGAGTTTGCGTAAGTTGGGCAGACATGGTTTTTTCTCTATAAAAGGCTTGATTTTAATTTGGATTTCTAGATAAATTTTCACTTTTTTGGACAGAAGGGCAGTTTCGATAATTAATTGTTATTGTTTGGTACGAAAAACGTTTGGCCAAGTTTGCTTCATACTCTTACTAGTCATATTGTGTTTACTTAAAAATCTGCCTGTTTTTCTGAAGAATGTATGGCATTACAATTTTACATCTCTTGCATTTTCTAGATATTGCACTTAATTTAACACAAATATTGCATAACACCATTTTGAATGTTCTTAGTCATATTTTTAATTTATATTTATAAACACTTTTTATTTAATAGCCAACAAATTGGGCATTTGTTTTATGTATGCTTTCCAGCATTCTGGGGGATGATAGTATATTATTGAATAATGAGATTATTAGGATAGAGCAGGTCTACCTATTCTATTTCATAAACCTTTCCCAGTTGTACTGCAATACCAAATCAACTCGCTGGATTAGCCAGGACCAGTTGAGGCATCCCTATTTCCCAGAAAATGGTTTTATGCCAATATCCACTGCTGGAGGATCTAGAAAATGATGACTAGCTAATTATTATAGCTAGCTAGTAGCCAGGCATATTCCCAACATTCTGTACTTTATATAACTTTATATGTTTTATCAAGTGTTTGTTGGAGGTTAGACTAGCTGAAATGTTTTATTTATTTTTATGTTAAAAAAAATATTGTAAAAAAGTTTATTTACACCATCTGTTACCAAACTATTTAATCATTAACTTTCGATTAAGATTTAATTCTTTGTTTGGCAGAGTTATTCCAAGAATTTATTTGTTTTATTGTTTCAAAAGAGTTTTAGTTGAGACTTAATTTCTAAATAGTGTTTTATTCCTAACATAAGAATTTACTCAATTTGAGACTTAAGTTTGAAATGTTTATCAGGCCTGGGACTTGAGAAATAATCCTGATTTATAGATCGGATGACATCTGTAGACGATTAATGTTTCTCTCCTTTAACTTGTTCATGATGCAGATGTCTGTGAACTTAAAACAATTTCCAGAATGTTTGATTGCTTATCAAATTTATTGTTAGTTAATTATTGATATGTTTATACAAATTCTAGTTTATTAAAACTCAAATTTTTTGTGTTTTTCATTGTTTCGTGGATTATCACTGAAGTCAAGTCAAGATTGATCCCTTGTTTCTACAAGACTCCCATTAAAATCAGGCACCTCCGATGCTATGCAAATGGCGCATTATAATTAACTATTACTATTATTGTTATTATTACTATTATTTCTATTATTATTATTATTATTATTATTAAGTTAATTTTCATTCGATGATTTAACATGTCAATGAAAAAGATAAACAATTTGTAATTTTTTTGCTTATTTTTTTTCTTACGCATCCTTCATTACTTGTAATCGTGATATGACATGCAAACTTAAAATTTAATTGTTAGGAATGCATAATTCAGTGCATGCACACGACCGGTGTGCACGGCTTCACCTAAACACATCAAAATAAAAGTTCATTCTTATGAAATGCTTCCAAATTTATAAGCAATTAAAGAACATTGTTTTGCAACATAATGTCATGTCCTGTGTTCTATATTTGCAGCTTTAGTGAAACAACAATTTTGCAAAATTGAAGTTACAAGATTTCCTTTGAAGATGGCCACTCTGAATGGAGATGAAGACATAGATGGACAGAAGAAGTTGGGGACGAGGTTTGTTTTGAGTGTAATAGCGATAATGTAGCCTTTAGACATTCTTTTAGTCATTTACCCATTTGAAAAAGCAATTTTTTGTTTGAGCATTTGTGATGACTTTGGCTTTTATGTGACTTAATGTAAATTAAATTATAAGGCACAATAATGCAATGTCGTAGGGAGTGTTTGGTTAATATTTTAAACTCCTCTTTATGCTTGCAATTATTATTAATATCATTTGATATCTTCGACAAAAGATTCATCAACATACCATGATTTTTTGTAATTTTAGAGTATTCAAAAAAAGCTGTCCAAACAGCAAGGTATGAGCTTATGCCTTTGATATTCTAAATTTTATTTAAACATTACATTATTGCAATGAAGATCACAGTTTATCTTGGAAAAAGGGACTTTATGGATTACTTGGATCATGTTGAACCCATTGGTTTGTGATGCTTACTAAAATTATTATTGTATGTTCTTATGTTAGTATTATACATTATTTGAAGAAATAATCTAACCATAACCAAAATCTGCATTTGGGCAGTCTAGATAGCAGGATGTCACTCCCTTAGGAATTAGGATTTATTACAATTACTGTAATAATTGTAAAAGTAGTGTCACTTCTTGATAACCTTTAATGTTGTTAGAGTTAACACCAGTACATGATACAACTTAATTCCATATGTGCATCTAATCTCCCTGTTTGAGTAATGATAGCTCCATAATTTCTTCACAAAGATGGAGTTGTTCTAGTAGATCCCGAGTACTTGAAGGATAGAAAGGTGTATGCACAAATTCTGGCCGCTTTCCGTTACGGTAGGGAAGACCTAGATGTTCTCGGACTGACCTTCAGGAAGGACCTCCTCCTTGCAACCAAGCAAGTTTACCCTCCTCTGTTACCCCCAGACCAGAATCCACCACTTACCAGATTACAGGAGAGACTCATCAAGAAATTGGGACCCAATGCATATCCTTTCTGCTTTGAGGTTAGCAAAAAGCTCAATTGGTTGTTGTTGATTGATTCTCTAAACAATTACTTGGCAGGTGCCCCCTTCGTCTCCAGCATCAGTGACTCTCCAACCTGCTCCAGGTGATACGGGAAAGGTAAGTTTTAGTGATAATAGTGAAAGATGCAACAGTCGTCATTACTTTTCAACTTCACGTGCACTTGTTAATCAATCCAGCCATGTGGAGTGGACTACGAACTGAAAGCATTTGTAGCCAGCGATGCAGATGAGAAACCTCATAGGAGGAACTCTGTCCAATTGGCCATTAGGAAGCTCACTTATGCCCCTGAACACCCCGCTCCTCAGCCGAGTGCCGAAGCAATCAAGGACTTCCTCATGTCCTCCGGCACCCTCAGACTCGAGGCCACATTGGACAAAGAGGTTTTGACATTCTAGTTCTGTGCGAATTTGGATGATTTTAACGTATTCACTGTTTGAAAGTTTTGTCAATTTTATTGGTTTGTTCAGTTTTATATAAAGGGAAATGATTTTTTGCTTCTTAAAAGAGTTTATTTATCTCTGTAAAATTCCATTGCTTGAAAATTTCATTATTTCCATTGCAAAATCATTTAAGACCTTTCCATGGCCTTTTGCGATACCCCAGCTGCATTATCTGTTCCACTTCCTGCCACAATATTCCAGTCACGATCTCAATGATAGTTAATTTTGTAATCATTTTCCATTTTCAGAAATACTACCACGGGGAATCAATTACTGTTAATGTGCTGGTGGACAACAATGCAGGGAAGTCTGTGAAGAAGATCAAAATTTCAGGTTAGTTTGAGTCATTTGAAATTATTTTAAATTGTGAATTAGTTTTGTGTAAGAGACAAAACCACGTGTTGCAAAAAAGAGCGCTGTTAAGTTGATGAGTTCTCGAGTAATTTCTCCGATAGCTCGTGACGTTGATTTATTTCTTATCCAGTTCGCCAGTACGCCGACATCTGTCTCTTTTCGACGGCCCAGTACAAGTGCACGGTGGCCGAGATAGACAGCGAGTGGGTTGAATTTTTGATTCTTAGAGAGATTGTTAAGAGATTTTATTAATTGATTTTTACTTCATAATTAACATTTCACATTTTTGATCAAATTCTTAATCCGGAAAATTCCATTACAGATATAAACAACCCTCTCGTTTTGAGGGTTTTGAAAGTTTTTGAAAGGGTTTTTCATTGAAGTTAAATTTTATTTACTTCTTACAATTATATTTATTGCTGACATAATCCTGAAATGAGTGATAAACTATTTAATGAATCTTTTTCTCAGTGAGGGCTTTCCCATTCATCCCAGTCAGACAGGCTTTTGCAAGGTTTATACACTGACTCCTGTCCTTAACAACAACAGAGACAAGAGGGGCCTTGCACTCGATGGCAAACTCAAACATGAGGATACCAATTTGGCATCATCAACCATGTAAGTTATTCACTAATTCTTTTCCTTGCTGACATTCAATTCATAATTTTTGACCTCATGGATAGTGATTGTGAATGTTAATATTGTTGTTACAAATTGTCCCATTTTCATATTTAGAATCACAGAACACAGCCAGAGGGAAAACCTAGGCATTGTGGTACAGTATAAGGTGAAAGTCAGACTGATTTTGGGCTTCACCACGAGGTCAGTTATTATTCTCATTATTTAAAGTGTTTATATTCTTTAACTTGTCAAGGTGATGGTGCTATTTCTTCTAGCCAATTCTTGTAGACATTTGTCACGACACATGTTCATTATTAACTATTACGTTTCTCACTCTTTGCTTCCAGTGACCTCTCAGTTGAACTCCCATTCACCCTGACCCATCCAAAGCCCCCTGAAGTCTCCCCTGCAGTGAGTCGGCCCTCGAGTGTCAAATGTCAGCCAGTTAATGATTCCATGGAGCCTGATGTCACTGAGAGGAATCTCATCAACTTCGACCAGGAGTATATTTTTAAGCAATTCTTGTTATTAATATTGTTTTTATTGCTTTTGTCATTTAGTTATTTTTGATGATACTTATGTTTGTGGTTTTATTTTTAGAGATGACATCATCTTTGAAGATTTTGCTCGTCTGAGGTTGAGAGGACTTGAGAAAGATTGTACAGAGGCTTAAACCACAATCATAATCATCCTTCTGCTTTGCTCTGTTCTTACCTCAACATCATAGCCTCCTTTGTTTTCCATTTCCAGCGCCCTCTCTCTCTCCTCGACGAAGATTACCATTTCCAAAAATATCATTTTATTTATTTCTTAATCTTATCACTAACCACCACCAATCATCTTCATGATCATTTATTACCCATCATCATTGTTGACATTTCCAAAGATCATCAATCAATCACCACAATTTTTTATTTGAAAGGAATTTCAAATGTCATCAATATGCAGCTATTCTTAACTCATGGCTTATCATCTTTTGATCTTACCATAATCATAGCTAATTGGTTCACTTAACATTCTGTTTAAATACGTTTCCTGTTTATTCAAGCAGTGTTGATTTCAGTCATAAAAAGTTTAGTGACAGCTTCTTTTAGTCTGTTGAAGATGAACAAATCTCAGTATTTGGCACTCTGACAACTGCACTCTGGATTCATTTGCATATTTTCTTTTGCTTCATCATGTTGACAGAATTGAGTGCTGAAACCTTCACCTCGTTGACATTACTTCCATATCTCAAGCTGCTTGGTGTTATTATATGTTACTGTTGTTGCTGTTGTTATTATCTTTATTTTTGCAATGGAGAGGTATTTGGATATTTTCTTATTGGGTTCCGCATTGTTGTACATTGAGGTACTCTGAGTTTGCATTGGAAGTTTGGTGTCTGAATGCAGCATAATTATAGAAATCTTTTCCATAGTTGATGTTACTTGTGCATCATCAATGTTTTGCTATTAATTTGTGTGTGCTACTCATTACCAATCGTGGCTACCATTGGATCACATTAACAGCAATAATGATGGTGGTGAATGTAGTGGTAATTCATTGGAAAATCTTCACTAATTTGATATTTTCCAAAGTTTGGACTTAACTTTTTTGATGTTATCTTTACTTGTGAATCCAAAAAATTATTAGCAATTACCAATTACTAATTTTTCAAATCATCTCTTTACTTTTGTGGTCTCTGTAAAAGCTGCTAAAATAGAAATTGAAGTATCTTTAGGTGCAGGATCAAAGTAACAATGATGCTTGCTATTATGAATAATTATCATGTAATTAATTATTCAATTATATAATTATCATGTAATTAATTATTCAAACAAGGCATCGAAATATATGATTTTTTTTAATGGACTTGTGACTCAAGTCCTTCTTGTGTCATGATGAAAACCATATTTTTTTGCTTTGTCCTTTAAGCTGTAGGGAGGATCGTATCGTTTCAGCAAACTTTCATTTATTGCAACAGTTTGAATTTTGTACATTTGGAAGACAACGAATCAGAATTTAATGTTTTATGTCAGAGTAATGAATTTTATATATCACGGAACGTGGTAATTTTCTTCGTTACTTCATGTAATCGTGACTAGTTGGAATCATTTAACAAGTTGTTGGACAACACTGCCAATTTTTAGGGTACAAACTGTTTTAGTTTTATTGAAGTTATTCCATTAGGAATTTTTATTTACTGATTAGTTCCAGGCTTATCACCAAATTATTCTGTAGAACCGTCAAAAAGTGGAATTGTGATATTGTTTAATAAGGATCACTAGATCTCTAGGCCTGATTATTTTTCTGCATAACAAGATGTAACAAAAAAGTAACAAAATTGGGTCGGTGTGATTACGAAGATGAGCTGGAATAGGTTCGTGGTAGCGTTCTGCAGTCAATGCCCATTATGGTAATCGGCGAGCGGGGTGGTCCCACAACAATGTTTGCCAAAACGCATGCATTCGAGAGTAGTGGCTCAGCAAATTTAAAAAATCCTTTCCAAGGAATGGGCTGCTGGATTACACATAACCTGAAGAACCTGAATTAATAAGCTTGGCTTATTAGCAGGAACTTAGACTTCCTGTTTTTGCATCATTTTCTAAGAAGCATAATCGGTAATGACTTCATTATTTCGTGGGTAATAATTTGCCTCATGGATTCTGCGCTAATATGTGTTAAGGATTTTTAATATTTACCATTGCTTGAAATCAGAAACTTATTGTTGAGTTGAGGATGGAACCATGTGACTAAATGAATAGGGCAATTAGAGACAAATTATTATCTAAATGACTGGTATCGGCCGCAAAATATTTCCTGGTTTTGATTGGCAGCTGTTCGACATTAGTGTTTCTGACTGTGCTCAAAGTTCGTCTTTGCAGCGATTAAAGATAGTATTAACTTATCATCTCATCATCTGACTTTAAGTAACCTCAATCACACACTTGAAGCAACAGCATCAGCGCGATGTAATTATGAACAAATTTAGATCCGCATACAAATTTGCCTACTCGGCAGACCAATTATCGCCTGCAGAACAAGAGGTGAATTAAATCAATGAATTATAAAAATTAATCACGTTGTTGTTGTTGCTGTTGTTCATTGAAAAACGTCCGTTATGCAACTGGACGATCAGGACGGTGCTTCCCCAAAGGGATTCGAATCATTTCTTCCATCGTGAGATTTTGCGGGAGCACAAATTATTCATGTTGTTGTTGTTGTTGTTGTTGTTGTTGTTACACAACATTGCACAACAGGATGATTTGGACTTCAATTAATTAATTACGTGAGCTGAAACTTGCATTTATAAGCAGTCATTCCTTAGTGTGTTATGTAATCAAGTTATTAATGCTAAAAAATATTACCAATGTGATTGCAAAGTACAAGTAATTAAATTGTATTGTGATAGAGACCTGAAAAAGCACTGTTTGCAAGGATTTTTCTAGCATGGATGTTTGCTTATGGATAAATTTACTTAATAAAATTCGTAAGTGTTACGAGCTTTCAAAAAATAGAAAAAAAAAATTGTTAAGTAAATTATAGTGATTCACTATTAATATCACGGATATAATTAGTTATCAGACAGTGCAGAGCTATTGTATAAATTCTTGTGGACCTGCTGGACGTTAAGAGCTCATCGTAATCATCAGTTCATAATTCTATTATCTCGAAAATGACTTGTTGGAGTTGCATCCTTGTCTTCCTCTTTGGCAGTGTGGTCGTTTCCTCAAGTGATGAGATTTTAAAAAATTTCAATGTGTTCGATCAATTTTTGTTATATTTGTATGTCAACTGTTGCGCTTGTTACTATTAATAAAATATATTATATATTTTGTAACGTATAATTACCTATTTATAGATTGATATAAATATATTATGATTTTATAATGTAATATTATTAAATGGCTAATAAATTATATTATTAATTAATTATTTAAAATTATTAAATTAATAATATTATTAAATAATGCTAAATAAATTATGTAATAAATTAAATATTAGTTACAATTATCCATTATATTATAGTGATATAAATTATGAATATTTTTTAATAATATAATTTATTATGATTTATTACATTTAATAAAATTAAGTTGAAATTATAATATGGAATAAATTATAATTAAATTTCTTGATTCCTTATTTGTTTGCAATGTAAAAAAATACAAAAAACAAATATGCTAAATGCAACTAATATTTCTAATAATAAACTTATTAAAACCCAGATGATCCTTGTCTCCAGGCAAGTGATATTTCGAATGAGAAAAGAAGTTCGACATACGTAACTGAAATAAGTGACTTAGAACTTTGTGACGACGACATTGACCCAGGCAAGTGCTTAATGAAGCATAAATGTTGCTTAAATAACCTTCAAAAATTCATTTTTGATATAATTATCAATTTCAAGATGTTTTTTAAATTAAATTAAGTTTTGTCATATTTTCGTAATTAGTGATGTTTAATATGATTTAATTCAGCGCGATGGTATAAACTGGGAGGCAATATGACTTCTCATTGTGTCCTGACAAACAGATGTGGCACATACTCACCCATCTGGCTCGATGGTGACCTCCCCACAGGTGACTTTCAATATCAACAATATCACATTTTCACTTACATTAATTACTTGCAATTTCGTAATAAGTAAATAAACAACATTTAGCGGTCAATGAATTTTTTTAAATGTCTTTTAATAGCATTATATTCATAAACATTTGCTATGAACCATATCTTACAATTGCACTTTTTCACAGAAGTTTGAACACTTATTAGCTAGAAAATTTCAAGTGCTGAAACACGATGTGACTATAAATGTTGCAAAAATTATCTTAAATGAATCGTAACTATTGTGACACACATCTTAATGAGGAAAACCTTTCATCGAAGTAAGAATAACGAAATCATTAAATTGAGATTTTTAGGCACCGAAGTTGTCTCTGCAAAAGTCTGTTCCGGGGGAACCAAAGAGAATTGTTGCAGCTGGGAATCGGAAGTTGAAATAAAAAAATGTGGCGATTCATTTGTCTACAAGTTGAAAAAAATCGACAACTGCCCTATGGCCTATTGCATTGGAGAGGATCACAACATTCCAGAGTGCGAAGATGGAAGCGTTCTGTTGAAGAAAAAAAGGATATGTTTAGGTAAGCTGTTCTTAGGTAGTTCCTCTTATGCCACAATTTACAATTCTTAATTCCATGAAATCGCTTAATTAATCAAAACCGCTATAAGCTGTTACTAATAGAAAACCTAAAATTTAACCACAAAAGGTCATCGCACATTTTCTTTCAAGGTCTACCCATATTTGACCGGCCCCCATTACTGAGCACACCTTACATATCGTCCTCCAAAAAACTAATAATTGGCAACACTGTCCTAAACGCAAGCATCTTCTCGTTTGACTGCTCACTCAATCCTCAGAATTTTGACCCAAAACGTCTCCCGGGAAGTCTGCAGATGGAAACAGTTTTTAAGATGAATGAAGATGTCATAGCCAACTTTTCAGGAGAATTTGCATTAAAAACATCTATTAATGAATCTTACCTCATAGGACATCTGGGAAAAACTGTGAGAAATTTTATGTTTTATTTGAAATGGATGTGAAAAAATACGAGCAGTGTATTAAAATAGTTGGTTTAAAATTATTAGTAATTTAGAAGATGCATCTAATTACGCTTTTTAGTATTAATATGTGAAGATATTACTAATATTATTGTCAATATTAGTTAAATTATTAATATTAATGTTACCAATTAATTATTAATTTCTAGTATCTAAGTAATAATTTATAATATTTAATATTTATTATAAATATTTAATTTATA
>MPNW01000037.1:75584-91428 GCA_011800805.1 Hirudo medicinalis
TATAATATTTATAATTATTTAATAATTTATTTATAATATTTAATTTATAATTATAGTTAATTATTTTATTGATATTATTTATTTTTTACAATTTTTTTTTAAATTAAATAATTTAATTTTTGAATAATTAAATAAAATAATATAATTTAATGCAGGAAATGGATAACTTATTATTGCTTATTGGCCTGCAGGTTGGCCGAATGGGTTGCGTTCCTGCATACGGCAGTAATGGCAACATTCGTAATGTGTCGTGTTCGAAACCGAGCCTGCACTGCCTTAAGAGCCTTTGGTAAGGAGCGCTATATAAATGGTTAACAAGAAGCGCCTCTGACGCTATGCAAAGGCGATGTGTAAATGTGTAAATGAAGTACATTTACATAATTTTACTATAAAATATTAAAAAAATTTTTACTTACTGAAATTCCCGAACAGCTGACATGCTCAGTGAGGTTTTACTACGTGATGGACAAAGGAATTTCAACTGAGAAATCTGAATGGAAAACCAGCAATGGCTTCTATTTGGGAGTTGTGGCAATGGTAAAATTAAAATTATAGAAAATTGTGTAATATTTGAGTTAATGTCATGTAAGGGTCCTAAGTTTATAATGTAGTAATGTCATTAAGTTTTTGAAGTCTTACTAATTATTAAAGGACTTCAATTATATCGCGGCAAATGGAGTTCTTAAATTTTATAGGAATCGGTTAAAGAATTGTCTACTTATTGAATATGTATTTTTCAGGATGAGGAAGACAAAATAGTGAAAGATATGAACATCATACAAGGCAAATCCTACAACTTAACCTTCAAACCAACCTTCCCTCTAACTATGGGGCACTGCTTGACCCACACCCCATGCCACCCCCACGAGTACGTCTTCACCATGGACGCATCTACCACCAAAATCTTTACCTCCGTCTGTAAATTGACGTTTTCAATTTCCAAGCAAGAGGTCTTCATGAGAGTTTATGCAAGGACAACATTTGGTCACGAGAGGAGCACATCAAAACTGACCTTCCAACAATATAACTCTCCGAATATCACGACTCTATTTTCGGGCTATATCATCAACCCTGTAACAGTTAGTAAATAAGTTGTCAACCATTATTATTAAATTATTATTATTATTAATTATTATTTTTATTTTTAAATATCTGTGCCGAATTAAATAAAACTTTAAAAAAAAGAATAACATTGAACCTAAATAAGCAGTTATTTTGGATAATTATTTCGATTA
Organism: Hirudo medicinalis; assembly: GCA_011800805.1. Classification (NCBI taxonomy): domain Eukaryota; kingdom Metazoa; phylum Annelida; class Clitellata; order Hirudinida; family Hirudinidae; genus Hirudo; species Hirudo medicinalis. The sequence goes on from MPNW01000037.1 coordinate 76,820, forward strand.
CATTCATTAATCATTTCTTAATTAATTACAATTATTATTGCTTCTTAATGAATCACAAACGTATTTTAATCGTAATATTTTCAGATAACAATAAACGATAATTCGAAAAGACCAACATGCCGATCGACAGGGGATCCTCACTTCTCATCCTTCCAGTGAGTCATCTTATTCAACACACACTTTATTCAACCAACAACAGCTGTGTTTGTTATATTATTACTTCGTTAGTTGATCATTATGTTGTGATCTGCTATTTGTCAAATGACACGTGACATTTCAAAATATTTTTTGCAGGATAATTGTGGTTGCCTATCATGCGATTATTGCTAATTTAATTGATGAATTGCTAGTATTGAAAAATATCTGACAATATTAGGACACTTGAAATATTCCAGGGGTACCACCTTCAACAACTACGATGTTGGGGATTTCAACCTTCTCTCGGTTAATCACGGAAGGCACTTTGAGGTTTATTCATTTTTCAAATTTCTGGATTTATAAAAATAATTTGTGGGTTAAACTTTGAAATTGAATAAAATACGTTAATTACCTACTAAATTTAAACTCGAATTTCCTCTTAAAATAAATCCAGATCCAAGTGAGGCAGCTGCATTGTGGCAATGGACGAGTGACTTGTAACTGCGGTGTCATCGCCAGAGAAGGTCTGATTCGAACGCTGTTCCTTCGTTGTCATATCATCAAATGAATACTTAATATTGCAATAATTGTTACTGTTATTGTTATTTGAATTGCTGTCATTCATAGGAAACAACCTGCTGGGGGTGTCAGCTTGTGACAAACTTCCGAGTCCCTTGGCTTTTGAGCTCATGAGAGACAACGTCAATGCAAGGCCAACCATAGAGAAGGAGGGGAATTCCTACTATGTGAGTCTTTATGTGCCATAACCCGCATTACTCGCTCATATGTTGCAAAGTGTGATGATTAAATTGACATTGATTAAATTTTGATGCAGATTAAAAAGTTACGATCTCTTTTTTAACAAGATCTGAAACGAAAGTATTATGTTTGCTTATTTTTAGATCCAATTCGTGTCTGGAATTTCTATGAGATTGGATATGTTTGGATCGCCGAGGAATCACTTCATGAATATTTATGTTTATGGCCTCAAAACTGACTCTTATTCAGGAATCTGTGCCGGAAAAACAGGCAGCTTTGATGCCTATAGGTCTGAAAATAACAATAATAAATAACAATAACGATAACAATAATAATAATAACAACCGCTACAAATTAAACAAGATATGACGAATATTAAAAGGCATTTATTGATTAAGTGCCATAATTAATTGATCCACTTTCATCCACAGAATTCAGGTACATCAGAGTTACTTCCAGAATAAACTGCCATCTTGTGTGTTAGAAATAAATGAATTTCAAGGTTGTTCCTGCTGCTCATCTAAGCGGCCTGAAAACATGTTGATTTTTCCGAACGTCTGTGACCTTAGGTCTTACCTGGAAAGTAGTTCTGGCAGCTCTCAGAATGGAGAGATCAAATTGGTAATTGACGAACATCTTCGAGGATTGGCGCAGGGTTTCACTGAAGAAGACATTTTCGCAACTGTCGACCACAAATTAATCGCGAAAGAAGTATTTATGTTTTGACACTTTCAATTCCGATAATTCAATGATGGAGTAATATTTATTTTTGTGATTTCAGTTAATTTGTTGATCTTTAGCAGAATTTTTTTAGAATTTATCGTTTAACATCAATCAATTATCTTCTCAGAAAGACGTGAAGCTGATCACAACTGACGAAGCTAAAGAAATGTGCAACAAAGTGTTTATTGAGTCAAAAGTTTATACAAAATGCAAAGAATTTTTAAAGGAGGACTTTAATAATTTAGAAGCGGATTGCATGGAGGATGTTAAAGTGGGTTTAAATATTTTAATAAAAGTATTTCCACTAAACTATTTAATTAGTGATAAATTAAAATTAAATTTTATTTATTTTTCTGAGTTATAGCTGATCTTTTACAACTAATTCTTAATGACATACTTTTTTGTTAATTAAAAATTTGTAGTTAATGGCATTGTGATAAATCAAATGAATTCCTCTATATCAAATATTATTTTCACGATCACTCGACATAATCATTATAATCAATCTTACGAATGAACTGTTAACAACTCTTTCTAAATATTGTCAACCATTAGATGAGTGGTGAGGAATACTTTGCCAAAATTCACCTGACAGTCTTCGAAAGAGTTTGCAGGGAAATTGTGGACAAGACCATCATCATAGCTGACACTAGAGGCACACCAGAAGAACAGGCTTTGCTTGACATGTCCAATCAGATTAAGGATGGAATTTGCCCGGTTTGTTTCAATGGAGGACTTTGCAAACATGGAAAGTGCGAATGTGCCGAAGGTGGAAACAATATTTTTGTAATGTAAAACACTTTTAAATCGTATTTAACACATTCATTTTTCTCGAGATGGCGAACGAATGGGTAGATCATCAGTAAGAAATATTTAGTAAGAAATATTTAGTAAGAAATATTTAGTAAGAAATATTTAGTTTAACATTTAGAGAAATATTGGCTGAGTCTTAATCTTAGAAATTCACATTAAATTAACATTCCATAACTCACTTTCTTGTAAAACTTGACATTAATAATTAGCTGTCGCCTCATTTATCAAGAATAATTAATATTTATTTAAACCAATAAACGTTCAATATCTATTACATTTATTAGATAACCCAATCAGAAATAAATCAAATAAAATACCATAACCTCAAATATCAGGTTACGGAGGCGTTGATTGTTTCCACAATCTGAACGGCAAACCGGTGATAGCAGGTCTGCAAGCCGTATTGCAATGCGATCTGTCGCAGCGTCCTTGTCACGTGATCAACTTGGAGTACCGTGATATAGTCACCAGCTCTGCTCTGACCATGGAGAGTGTTTATGAATTTCGTTCGCAGGTGAGTGGTAATCACAATAATTTTAATAATTACATATTAATTCATATTTAATTGAGTGATTATGATGCATTTATGATGTCCTGATTATGAATATGTGCATAACAATTACCCATCATTCACAGTTTTTTTTATTTTATTTTTTTTGAGAAATTTAGATAATTCACTTTCGTATTAATGAATTACTTACATAATGAGTACTTTCATAGTGATGCATTTCATTTTAACAAATCCATTAAATCCATTTTATATGTTTTTATATGATGCAAAATGTTATTTTTATGGTCGGTCGATTATATCACCTTATATTTTCTTACATAAACTATGCATAGGCTTGAAGTCGTTCATTCCAATTGCTCAATTCTTAGATTATAAAATCGCTGTAATACTTGGCATTTTTTATAAATACATTAATTTTGTGGTAAAACCTAAAAAGCTAAACGTGAAAGCTATAAAAGAAGCAAAAAGAGTGAAAACATAACTTTATCAGATATTTTTGACTGCTAAATGAACATTTTATTCAAAGAACGAAATAATTTTAGTGATTATTTTATAAAAACTATTTTTTAATATTTTTTGTTTTTAAGAAAATTGGAGGGCGATAAAAAAAAACCAATATCATATTTAGAATCAGCACATCTGAATCTTCAATAATCAGCCATTTTAATGTTTTGACAAACCAAAAATTTGTTGTTGTCCAGTGTTATTAACAATTATGGTCACAACTCTTGTTATAAAATTACTTTGTTATATTTAAAACATAAATTTAAGTATTAAATTAAAATAAAATAAATTAAAATTAAATTTAAGTATTAAGTTAATGTTCTCAGGAAGGACTCCACTTTAACACGTCTCGTGGTCAAGCATCAATAACCGAGCAGGGTTACCTCCAAACCGCATTGCATAAAAGCCTCTTTGCCTCAATTGTCAGGTCCAGACCAGTGGTCAAATTGGATGTCCATGTTATGGTCAAGGACGGCTCCTCTACCACGAATAGCAACACTCTGAGCTCCATTGTGTTTGATGGAGTTTGCATGGCATGCAAACTGGAAAAATGCCTTCAAAAGGTTCGACTAACCGTTTTGTCTTTTGTGAACAGGTTTAAATCATTTTGTGGGGGGATGTTTCTAATTGGACTCTTGTGGTCTTTCTTTTTCTACGTGTCAGGGTTAAATAATATAGGCTAGTTACTATTAACTTTGTTTTATTACTATTAATTGTGATTTCCAAAACCAGTTGACTGGACAGTTCCATGTCTGCATTTTGTAATAAACTAGTTAATAAATTAACTAACATTTTTATAGGATGACTCGTGCTTGATAGACAACGAATGTTACAAATCCATGCATTCATTTGATGATAATTTGTACTGCGATCCATCAACATCCAGGAATTCTTGGACCAAAAAAAGTTTGTTTAATTTATTACTTTTATTATTATTATTAATATCATCATCATCATCATCCATCTAATTATTACTACTCGAAATTATAAAAAAAGTTTGCAAACTCATGCTTAAATCAACAAAGGATTGGAATCCTTAAAAATCAGTCAGAATTTGTGTTTTGTCAGATGGCGAGGGTTCTGGAGGCATGAAATGGATTTTCATAATAACGGGCATAGTTGCTGCTTCTTTGGTGGTCTTCTGTTGCATTGTCTGCTTCATTGGCTTCCTCGTCATAGGGCTATGTCGTGCTGTAAACGGCTGATTTTCAATTTGCAATGGGATTTATAAAATAAAAGTTTCCCAAAGATTTATTTCAAAAGCTTTAAGATTTATTTCAAAAGCTTTAAGATTTATTTCAAAAGCTTTAAGGTTAAAGATGTTAAGATTTAAGCTCTTCGATTTCAGAATTTATTGTTGTAGCAACAATTCGTATCTAAAGCCTTTTTGAATTTTAAATGAAGAAGGTTTTATTTGTTGGGGTTTCGCTGAAACTAACGTATGTTTATTTAAATGGAGTTAAATTATCAAATAACTTCGGCATTAGACGTAATTTAGCATTGTGATGTTAAATTGATTTTTTCATTTACGGTCATCTTGTAAAAAATATTCCTTAAAATTACAAAAATATCTTTACAAACATGTAACACTTCAATCTTTGTAAACATGTAACACTTCAACCTTTACAAATAAATCGTTCGAGTTGTTTAAAAGTACTTAATTGATTCTTTGGCGGTTGAACTTGCAACAATTTTAATATGTCGCAACATTTCTAAAAAGCCCTCAAAAACTTCTTTTTTTTTTTTACAAATTTACAAAGAGACCCATTTTGAATCAACTTATTGACGATGTAACAACATAAATGCATCGATGTATTTTGTTTATTTATTTGTAATTGGTAAAATTCATTTAAATGTAAAATATTTGATAATTTGTTGTTTTTTTTACTGATTTTAGATGAGAAGGGCAGACACCTACCATGGGTGATAATCCTGGTTTGCAGTCTCGTTGTTCTTGTTTTGATCGTTGTAATCGTTTATTTCATTGTTAAGAACAGGTGCAGACAATGATGCTGCACATAATTTCAAGAAGTAATTGTTAAAAATTAATTTGTTCTTTTATTTTCAATTAATTAGAATTAATCCAGCTGCTTAATAATCTTGCAATTTTTTAAATGTTTTCATAGTTTTTTTGTTTTATTTTCATTTCATTGGTTCATTTCTTTCGTGTTTTTTTTAAACGACTTTTTTAAACCGGATTATTTTTCACACCCAACGTATTTCATGTGTTTTTTTTAATGATTAAATTTGTTAATTTTTAAATGAAATAAATTTGTTAATTTAATTTCAATATTCCCTGTTCTTCACAGTTTATTTGGTTTGGATTAATATTTTCAACCATCAAAAGTACAATTAAGAGGTTGATGTTCAGACATTTGAGAATGTGATCTTGTAATCTTGAACACGTATGCACCTAGGAGTGAATATAAAAATGATAAAAAAATAACGTCTGACGTAACTAAAATTCCAGAATGTTACTTCTGTAATATTCTCTTGCAGATTAATTTTAATTAATATCAATTAATGTGTAAATATCAAAGTTGTTTGCTGGCGATGAAACGCAATTCTTGCATGATTTCGTTCAAAGCTTCCTTGCAAAATGATCAGCAGCAGGATATTGTACGTTGATCATTTGTAAACAATTTATAAGGAAGTAATTTTCGATAATTAAGCAACAAATTTTAGAATAATTTATAAAAATAAAGCAATACATATTTCCAGTTTAAAACAAACAAACAAACAACAATGCAGCACGGTTTTCGTTTTAAAGTGTTGATTTACATCGGTTGTGGACAGGATTGATCAGGAATGACATCATAAGAACATTAAATACCGACATCCAGAAACAGGATGTTAGGTCTCTAAGGTAATTTTAGCGGGGACAAATCACAGAAGGATGCGTTTGATCGTGTTCTGATGACTCGACTTACATTTGTTAGAGATTCTAGATATCCAAACATTTGGAAAGTAAATTTGTGAAATTGTTTAGATAATAGCTTATTAATCCTAATCTTTGTTAATTTTAAAATGGAATTAAAATGAATTTAAAATCATGAAATTGTCGGATTATTTTTTGACAACTTGTTTTCTTCCTTTCGCGATTCAAACAGGTAAACAGATGTTGATCATTTATCCAAGAAGCATAAAATTATTTAAAATTCAATAATATAAATTCGTAGAATTAAATTTAACTTTTGAATTTATTGCTAAAAATTTAAAAAGTTGTATTTCTTGATGAAGCGTTAATTTTATTAACTTTATAACATAATTAACATGAGCTCAAGAAATATGATAAATCAAATAGCAATAACAAGTGTGATTTAACAGTTAGTAAACAATTTGGTACAATTGCCTATATATATGTTATTCCGATAACGACACTAACAAACATAACAAAATAAATGAATTATTAGTTTATTATTATTATTAGAATTATTATTAATTAGTTTAAAATGAAATGTTTATTAGTAACTTCACTAAACTGAGATTAATTTTTTAATTAAATATTTAAATAATAATTGTAGATAATATAGAAAAATATGAAGACATTGGAGAAGATCCATGTGTAAATGCTGTGAATATTTCGGATGTCCGAAGGAACTCAAATTATTCCACGTTAATCACGGACGTGGACTTATGTGACGAAGACCTGGATTTTTGTGAGGCTGCATTTTTTTCATGGTTTTCAAATCGTTAAAATAATTCTTTATTGCTGTACATTGATTGTCACAATGTCGCCAAACCTCGCTGTGTTCATAATCTATCTTGAGGAGCTAACAACATCAACGTTAATTGGCACCATTTTTATTAAGCACAATATAAATTGAGATATTTTTAAATTATGGAAATCCCTTATCATCCCACCCCTGTACCGAACTGTTAATAGCATTCCCTCATTCCCAGTTGTAGATTCAAACATTGGATGACGAGGAATGGAGTAATTAGAATATCTAACGCTGCTATTATTATTCCAGCAAAGTGGTACACCTTTGGCAATAAGCTGACGAGTCACTGCGTTGAAAATAATAAATGCGGAACTGCCTCAGGGATTTGGATAGACGGGCGTCACCCAATCGGTAATTAATATTTCTTAATTATTGTTCATCGTTACTATTTACACTCACCCCATTTACACTCACCCCATTAACTACTCCTCACGACGTTTGTATTTGATTTTTTTCATCACCGGAGTTTGTTGTAGTCGGTCTTCTTGATAAGTTACCAAAGCAATTCTACCAACTCATACGATTCAGATGAAGGGATACAAAAAGTCTATGCTTGTTCGGGTGACTCAAGAGAAAATTGTTGCACATGGAAACAAGACGTATTTATTAAAAACTGCCGAACCTCATATGTTTATAAGTTGGGGCAGGTCTCCCAGTGCCCCATGGCCTACTGCGTCGGTGACTCAATCGATGACATCGATCGTGGGAACTCGAAGTCTTGGACTCCAGATGTCGAGAGCAAAGAAAGTATAAGTGAGTTTTTGTAATATATAATTGATATTTTGTCAAGAAAATTTAATGAAGTTTTGAAATGCAATCGTTACAATTAAATTTGGTATTTGATGATAAAAATTTCCTAACTTTATATTTCCTAACTAATATTTAATAATAATAATAATATTTAATTTATAATGCGTCAGAGGCGCCTTGTGTTTTTGTTGGCTTCATGCTGGTGTGTCTTGAGGTGACGTTTGAAGAACTCAGGGATGGTTGAGCTATTATGAGGGGGGTAATGCGTTCCAGACAGCAGGAGAGGCATAAGAGAAGCCTCTGTTGATGAAGGATGATTTGTGAACTCGTTGGCGTGGTTGAATTGTGGAGGATGAGCGAAGACCAGATGTACGACGGCGGAGAAGGAGGTGGTGGAGATAGGGTGGATTGGATGTCGCGACAGTTCGATATGTCATGAGGGCGATTTTGAAGATGATTCGATTATGGATCGGTATCCAGTGCAATTGCTTCAGGCCGTTTAATATAACAAACATGTAACTAACAGTAAATCGAAGTCAAGATCTCAGTTCAGAACCAATATAAGCTCAGATTTCGGTGACAGTATTTCTAAGTCTGATGATTGTTTGAGTCACCATATTTCACATTTGATTTTTTCGTTCAAAAGTTCTCAATTTTATTTATTTGCTTTCATTTTTTTAATAAAAATGTGTTCCTAAAATTCGACAAATCAAAATGTGTTCGAATGCAGAAAAAGTTGGCAAAAGAAATTCGGAAGGTAATTTTAACAATTTAAAATATTTGAAAACATTATTTAAAGACGACTTTATATTTTTATGTGGACATCTTGAATTCCTACCTAATGACGATCAGAAGGAAAAGAAAATAAACAGCAATCATATTGGTCAATGATTTTGTGAGTTTCCAAATTTCGTTTTTTTGCGTATTTGTGAGAGACGAACGAGGTAAATATATTAAGTGTTTTGCAACTATCGTGCTTAAACGTGGTTATGCTTAATGTTAATAAAATGTATAATTGATAACAGATGTAATTAAATTAACAATATTTAATGAAATAATTATAATTTATTTTTAGCTGAATGAAGAGTGAGCCATCGCATTGTGTGCCGTTACGCCTGACTAATTACAAGAAGGTGGATATAAACATGTATTCTCACCCAAAGTGCATGATAGAAGTTTCAGCGATCATTATGAATCAAATTAAACAGATTTAAATTTAAAACATTTTTAGAAATATGCTTATGATGCTGTCATTAACAGATATCGTTATACGAACGAATAAATTTTAATAGAAGATTTTTTCGGATGGAAATCAATTAATACTTAGAAGAACAAATGTCACAAGGTAAGAAACCTTTTCAAAGAGTGGTGCTGGAATGCCCCCAATTTGGAAAGAGAAAGTTGGGTTTCACCATAGTTGGTGGTTTAGACTCTCCGAAGGGTGCCATGGGTATTTACATAAAAACTATTTCAACCGATGGACTTGCTTATGAAAGCGGTCAGTTACTGAAAGGTAAGAGATTGTAATTAGATCAATATCACAATTAAAACAACTTTTAAAATGACCAAATATTAATTTTTAATTTCTACGACGTTGTTGCAAACATAAATTGATTGGCGGCAAATACAATTATTTAAAGGAAAGCATTAATATTTTACGAATTCATAGGAGATGAAATAATCGCAGTTAATGGGAATAATCTTCGAAACCTCACTCATTCTGAAGCACTCTCCACCATAAAGACGAACAAATCCAATTTCCCGATAACATTCCTCATTTCAAGAAGAAAAATACTCAGGTTTTGTACAAAATTTAATTAATGACACGTGTAATAATTACATTTGACAGCTAGAAAATGATAATTATCTTATATATTTGGCTTCGATTTTCACCCTTAATGCCTAAAATGCCTTCTCTCAAGAGCAAAAAATTGGGCTCTAAATTTATTTTTGCCTAAGCATTCCACGAACGTAACGATAATTGAGCATTAGTTAATTAATTGAATTAATTTTGCTCATGTGTTATTTTTATTTACATTTTATTTTGGAATAATTTTTTAGGCGGCAGACGTCCCTTCCCTCTTCCATCTTTGAATCTATTTCCACTATTCCAGAAGAACCGGTGGTCAGCGAACAAATGGCAAATGAATTTGAAGATAAAATTGACATCTCGAATTTATCACTGAATTTATTAGCTGACAGCGATTTATTAGCAAATGAACAAGAAAAAGACAATACGGAATCCTCAAGAGGTTCAGATGTTCGCAATGAGGCTGAAAATTTTGATTCAAATGCACCGAAATATTCAAATGCACTTGAAGACACCAAACAAGATTCTAAATATTTCAGAAAAGGCTTTAATTTTACAAATGACTTTCCGAATGAAATGGACAAATGTCTGAGTGTAATTCCTCCCAAAGATGGCAAAAGCATTAAAGACAATTCATCTTTAAAATCAATGAACGTCGAAAAATTTGACACGACTCAAAAAGGGCAGTTTGTCATTCAAAAAGATCTCACGACATGGGTTCGTGACTCAGACATAACCGATTGTAACTCAACCGCTGCGGGAACAACTACCAACATTGTCGGTAATACTAGGACAACTATGCCTGGAAATAAAAGCACTTCATTCGGGTCTGACATTTGGAGTGCAATCATCGGAAATGAGCACAAAGAACCTAGCTGGCAACTCCCTGAAAAAATCGATAGAACTTTATCTGGTAGTGAAACCAGCGACGAAGGAATAGCTCTCAGTAACTGCGGAGCTTCATCAAAACTGAAAGAAACTGGAAGTCTTTCGAGAGCAGAACAGGCTGAAATCAACTCGTGCAGTGACATATTCGACGATTCATTCGATTCAACTGCAAGTCCTAAGAAAGATGACGAATGGTATTCTTTGCAAAAGAAGATGAATTTGGTCAGTTGTTCTGAATTCGGGAATGATGTTTTTAGCCACGAGGTAGAGGATAGTCACATAATACAAAAGCACGCAGTCCATAACAATAATAATAATAACAACGACACCACTAGCACTAAGTGTAATATTATCGACAAACTCAACACAATTCAAGCTAGTCAGTTTTCAAGCGAAACAATGAATGCAAAGCCTGAAAGCCAAAATCCACGAGAGGTTACGTTTGAACAAGAAGATTCCCATCGAAAGCAAGATGGAGTACTGTTTAAATCTTTCCACTTCAATCAAATATTTGTTTGTCCACTGACTGAAGAGAAAACAATGTCATCGATGATTGAAAACAACCCCTTTAATAATAGGAGTTGCACACTTGAAGTTGCAAAATATGACATGGGTGCGAACAGAAAGGTGCCTGTCGAGTTTATAAAGGATCTGCATTCGAGGGCGATTGAAAACCCTTGTCTGATAAATAATAATAAACAGTTTCCAGGCAGAACTGGGGCGAAAGAATGCTCTCCCAGCAACTTTCAAATTCATGTCAACAATGATATTAATTTCCATAATAAGCGTGTAAATGATGGCTTGAAGGTGAACAACTTCATAGCAAAACTGTCGAACGTCCGTACGTACAAAAGCATCACGGCTTCCTCCAAAGAACCGATCTTTCTCGACAGCAAACCCACTGTCAGGTCAGACCTGCTCGAAAAATACAGAAAGAGACACGAGTGGAACATGCGCACCTTCAGACCAATTCATTCCAGGTTTTCTAAGAGTTCTTCATCACTCACCTGGTCATCGGACCTATTAGTACCACGGTGACCAGCATTTGGTGATCAACTTACATTGAAGTTCTGCATGTTATCCACTAAAAATATCATAAATCGGAAGTATTGTTATTCAGAAATTTATTAATATTTAAATGATATTTAATATAATATTAATATTTTAATAATTTGTGAAGTTTTAATACTTAATAATTCTTTTGTCATTTTATTTATTTGTTGTTTTGTTGAGATTGAGGCTGTCCTAAAACATGTAAACCTTGCTTAGCCTATTTTAATGTAAACTAATTGGTTATTTTACAAAGACGAACAACAGTTGAATTTTGATGACTTGACTCGTATTGAACAAAGCATAGTTTTAAATAAATTTGTTTTAGAAGCGCCGTGAAAGAACAGAAGCAACAATGATTTAGGCACATTAAGTAACAGCAAAAAACAACCAACGATGTAATAAAAATCCGTAAAAATCATTTTCATTAAAAAAATTGAAACACTGATTCAAAGCTTGCAGCACTAAAAATATCCTTTTAAAAATACAGGGACATAAACACGACTTTTCCCATTTCTGTAAAGAACGAGGCGTGATTAAAACTTCATCCTCTTCTCTGCAAATTTATTTTATTTAGTAATTTCTGAAATTTTTAAAAGTGGAATAAAAAGCCTGGAGATAAGTGAAGACGCTTTTCCAATCAGGTATCGGCATGACTACCATGTCTTCAACGTCCAGTATAGAGGGGATGTTTGCAAGTCTCCTAATTTGAAATTTAAAAAAAAATCAATTAGCATTAGTAAAAATAAATAAAACGATTATTTCTCAGAAATAATGGATTTCATATTGTAACATCTTATATTTCAAAGGAATTAGCAAATCTTCCAACTTTGTGAACACTGGCATCTAAAAATATTTTTTAAAATAACAGCTTTAAATTATTTTTTAGATTTAACTTTAGAACAACGTCGACAAACATTTTTAGCAATTTTTGCCCTTTCAACAATTTCGACATACATTAAATTTTCAATAAATTAGACATTTTCTCATCATTTTGTCATGTCTTATTGTACAATTTTCACTTCTTTTGAAATTCTAATGCAATATTTTAAAACGATAACAATCTCACTCTGCAGTGTTGAAAGCGATGGAGAAATTGTTTCTTCTGTTGTGGGGCGTCAGAGAATTGAAATCGAAAGCCTCAGGAAAGAAGCAGTGGATGAGAGCGCAAAATGCCAAACCATCCGCCCAACTGCTCGAAAAATTCTCGACTTTTACGTTCTGAGGATGGACGTTATTTTTCAGGATTTTATTAAAAACGATAACTTGAGGCGTTATACTTTATTTGATATTATTTAGTATGATTTATTCAATGTCTGAATGTATTGATAAATATATTGAAAAGCAATTGGTCTGTCCTTTTGTTGCAGTGTTTACAGAAAGCACTTCAATATATCTGTTATCACATTTATCAGAGGTGCCTCGTTCGAAACCAGCTTGATGACAAACATAATTGGTAAAGAGGCGAAGGTTCACCTGAGAAAACTGACTTGTGATATGTATATTTGATACTTGGTTTTAAATATTAATAATATTTACCCTCATTTAATTAAAAGGTTTTTCTAAATAAATTCATCTACTACAAAAATTCTAAAAAATATGCATTAACATAACGTTTAATAATAACAACGTACATATCAATAACAACCAATCAATAATTACAATAACAACCACGAGACAACCTTATATCCCGATACGCGATTCCTACACCATTCCAAAAGTGCCTGCTTGACATCACTAGCATTCCAAGTACTTTGAGATGCTAAAGACCTGAATTTCCATCATTTAAATTTAAATATTAAATATTAATTACTCATTTTAAGATTCACAGGGATTAATAATAATGCATTATTGGACCTATTATTTGATTTAGTGGACCTAATGTAGTTCTTTAAATGATGCCAAAATAAATGTATTACATTAAGTGCTAATATTACATTCTCATACATTATTGTTTAGATAACATATCTTAATAACCACTCACGTATTTCTGTAAGGCCTTGCAGAAGCTGCAATCATGTGATGCTCAGTTAAAAGTCAATTGATGCATTCAATTAATTTAGCATCCCGAAAGTTGTGTTTAATAAATGAGATTTCGTAAGGATTAGCTATATTGATCTATAAATCTGTTTCATCAATTATTTTCGTCGATCAACCTTTTGTCGGTAGATAAGAAACGCCTCCAAAGTCGTATTGAGGACCAGGCTTGAATTGTTCCTGTTGAATTCCTTTGAATGTTTAAAGGCCTTATTATTAAAACGTCCACAGAAATTATGCTGATTATTTTTTTACGTTTTCTTTCATCAATTCTTTTCTGTCGAAGTTGTTCTGATCCTTGGAGGAAGTCTGAGAAGAAACAACAAATCTTAGTAATTTATTTTAAATAAATAAAATTATTTAACTGAATTCGTGAGTTAAGGTAACGTTTATAGCATCTAACTGTTTCTTTAAATGCATTTGTATTCTGCTTTATTATTGTTATTATTATTATTATTATTATTATTATCGTTGTTATTGTTATTATTATTGTTAAAGAGGCCGGAAGCCCAAATGTCGATGTCATTATTAAAGAATACCACGTATAATTGCATAATAATTACGAATAAAAAGGGCAGTACTTAACGATACACAAAACGTATTAAATCTCTTAATAACCTCTTTTATTATCTTCAGGTGGTGACTTTCTCTGTGCATTGCAGTGGCTCATCTGCTTCGCTATGAAATTCGAAACATTTTGAGAGTGGCACAAGTGAGTTGCAAATGAGGGATCATTTCTTTCTACTGAGTAACTCGGTGATTCTTGTAATTCTGGCCTTGCACCTCTGAAAGGTCGGAAAGAATCTGAGAAAGCAACAATTTTTATTTTAGAATCTTAATAAGAATAATAATAATAAGAAGAAGAATAATAATTCGCTAGAGAAATAAATGGTTTTAGTAA